>PVJO010005469.1:0-98380 GCA_004026905.1 Hystrix cristata
TTGATAGAGATGTTGGTGACGTCTTTTAGTAAAACCACATACTTCGTCAACAGGACAGAAATCCATGTGTGATCTGTTGATCACAGTTTTCCATCCCACTTTAGAGAATGGATTATTACTGTTTTGGAACTTGAGACTTTTAAAATGTAGATATTACAGAGGGATGTAATGGTTGCTGGAATAAATACTCCCCTAAAAACATTGTGTATCATATTGCTTGACTTCTACCTCAGGTTCTTCATCTCAAGTCTTCATAGTGCTTTGGGTTTGGTACATTTTCCTTGTTTGACCTCCAAAAGTTCTAAGACAAATAAAAAATTGTAATAAAAAACGCTTGCTTTTACCTTGTAAGATCATAAAAGAATACCCCTATTAGATTCAGGTGTGCTTATTTTGAAAATTCTACTGAGGGAGTACAGTCAGTCAGGAATGCACTGCTGTGCTTGCTTACAGTGTGAAACAGCAGCTGAAAGGTGGAACGATTTCTTTTGACTTCCGGAATATGATTTTGGTACTTGGTGATTGCTTACTTTCTAGGTGTAGTCCACTCCACTGCCAATTTGGTCTCTATTTAGAGGAAGGTAAGAATAAAGCTGTAAAATGAAAAAGGACTTACTTTTAGTTCAAGATCTTGATCTGGTGGTGGGTGGAATTAGGGCACACATCATTTTGTACAAACTCTAAGGCTTTTTGCTAATTTAAATATAGCAGAAAAAATTCATGCTTTCAACTTTCTCTTTTTTGGTGCTTAAAATGTGAGTTGATTTTACAGTGGCATACTAATTTCCAAACAGACCTTTGCTGCTTCTCTTTCTGTAAGTACAATGATACTGTCACTTCCTTTCAGAGAAATCATTCTATTTCAAATCATTTAATGGTTATTACAGTAGTTTTATTCAGATCAAATTTAAAAAAAAAGATTTAGCAACTCTGAGTTTTGGCAGTTAGTCCATTTATTAATATGATGTGTTTTTTGGTTCTTTTATTACTCTGTTCTTCATACTTGTTGGAAAAGGTTTAGTTTAAAGGTAATATTAAAAGTACAGGTTTCATCACAGGTCAAAAGGGACAACTTAACTGCTCTTTTTTTGGTCGGGGGCTACTGGGGATTGAACTCAAGGCTTTGCACTTGCTGTGCTAGAGAGGCACTCTACCACTGAGCTAAATCCCCAACCCCCTAAGGGCAACTTCTTAAATCTGTTGCCTTTTCTCTTAGCACCTCCGCCTAGGCCAGTGGGGGCAAACCTATGGCATGCATGCCACAGCAGGCTGTTTGTTATCACTGAAAGGTCTAAAAGGTTTGCCATCACTGGCCCAGGCCCTTGAGATTGACTTCCCCGGGTGCTTCTCTGTTCTCTGCATCCCTCTCTCCCCTCTATCTTCATGAACAGCTACCCTTTCAGGTAACTACTGTACTTTATTGGAAAGGATCTAACAAACCAGGTTTTCATACTGGGATGTAAATAAAATTTTAATGTAAGGTTTTTCCCTATACCCCTCTAACTATATCAATAGGCATAGGCCTAGTCTTAATAAAACAAATATTTAAAGTCAAGAATGCCTGGCTGCACCTCGGAATTTTCTCTGAAAGCAGAGATCATTAAAAATATCTATGCACTAAATAAAAAAAATCAAACAAACGCACAAAAGTATCTATGAACCAATGAGACACACACACGGACTAGAAGAGCAGCTGTCTGCTGTGCCAGCTACTGACACCAGGTGTAGAGAGCTGTGGACTCGAGGGATGGGACTGGAGTGACGGATGCTTCTCGGGATGCTCAGGAGAGGCGTTTTCTGACACTATTTAAATACTCAACATCTGGTACAGTAAGGCTGCATGTGGCCCAAGTATCAGCCCTACTTGAAAAACCAGGCAAAGTCCTGTTATTTATATCTGCATTTTACATGAATAATCTCTTTAGTAGTAGTAGCTCTTTTAGGGCAGCAGTTGTTAGACTGCCCTGTGTGCTTAAAACCAGGAAGAAATAAGAGGCATGATTTCTATTTCATAAGATACGGGGGGAAAAAATTAAAATGTTGCACAAAATTTAAAATAGTCTGTTGTACTAGCATACGTAAGGCATTAGGCATAAGGAGTCTTGGCTTCCAGTCCTGACCTTACAAGGTCCATAACCTTAAGAAAATGACTTAAACTTTGAGAATATCAGCTCACCTGTAAAAATGAGAGCAATACCTACCCTGCCACTCTCAAAGGAAGAGTTTAACAATAAAAACTAGAATTTCGACCACTAAACCCCGAGGGAAGCATAATAAGTGCAAATAAGCATTTGTGGAAGCAGTGGGAAGGAAGTACTTAGTAAAGTGTGAAGCCAATAGGAGGGATGCAGAGACCTAGAGAATTAAGGGTCTGTGAGTCGGCTCTTTACGGGAATCGCCTGTGAACTAAAAAAGAGCAAGTTGTACCCTTCAGGAAATGAGAAACTTTAAATGTGGAAGAAAGTTTGTGTAAAACTTGAGCTGAGAGTAGCACCATTGGCTGTTTAAAAATGTGCTCTGACTTCAGCAAACATCGACTAACCTAGCGGGCTAACCCACCGCTGAGTATCGCCCGTGCTCCAGCCGCCTCCGCAAAGCCTCAACTGTGAGTGCGTGAGGCTCTGGGGGACAGCTAGGTGTGAACCGTAACAGTCACTGAAAGGGTCTTTCCTGGTTATAAACTTAGGCAGGCTTTAAACACTCTCAAGCCTTGCACGGGGAAAGAATTAAGACCTACAGGAGACGTGCTCGCAAACACTTGACACTGGGGGAAGGTAGTATTGTTAGTACTTAGATTAACATTTCAGGGTTCATGTTATACACAAGCTGATCAAAAAAAACGGTGTGTTAGGGCCGGGGATTTAGCTCAGTGGTTAGAGTGCTTGCCTGGCAACCAGAAGGCCCTGAGTTCGATCCTGGCACCTAAAAAAAAAATGGTGTGTTCAGATAAAATTTATTTCAGTAAAAGACACATTGTCACTAATCCCCTCAACTTATGCCCCCTTGCTTCAAATATATCCCATTTTCTTGCCACTTCCTGAAGCACCTCTGCAAGTCCTCTTTTGTGACTGTCTGTGAGGTGTCATCAAAAATACAGCGAATGCTGCTGCTGAGTACCACCCAAAGGAAAGGCAGACTCCCGAGGACATCACGGTGTGTCTTTATCCACCTTATTCACTGGATCTGACACAGGTGTGATGTCTGGATCTAAGTCAAAATGACCATGAAAGGCAAATATTTTGAACTGATTCAGGACATCGAGGCAGCCATGACAGTGCAACTAAAGACACAAAAGTGAACTTTCAGAAATGCTTCAGAAAGTGGCAAGAAAGATGGGCTACATATTCAAAGTGTGTGGGGGGTGTGATTTTGAGGGAAATTAATAGCAGTGTAACTTTGGCTATAATAAAAGTTTTTCACCATGTATTTCTTTCACACCTGTATCTATGTGTGGCATTCTGATATGTACACAAAGATCTCTCCTGACTCCTGCTGTGTTAAATTTTTACGGAAGCCAAGTCAACAAATAGGTCCAATTTGTAGGTTAGATCACTGGACTCCAAGGCAACCTTGAGAGCAATTATGTCTTCCTCTCTAGAGGTCTGGCTGTCCACCTGCAGGGACCAGCTCTTAGGACAGTAAGGATGAGAGTGGAGATCTCCAGCACTGGACATTCTGGGAGAGAATGGTGCTGGCTGCGTGGATGCGTGCGGTTGGGCTGCACCACGAGGATATCGTGGGGTGAGGGGGAGTAACCCCAGCTGTGACTGTGCAAGGCTTTTGGGCATCAGAGAGGTTCACCTCACCTCTAAGAAGCTAGCTTGCCATGAGGTCTGTCGGATTAGAAAAGCTGTGGATAGTACCCTTCCGATGTAGATTTACAGGACAGAATAAAAGAAGCAGTTAAAGAAGACAAGCCTTCCATCAAAACTACTAATATATGACTTGATTACTCCCTTGAGTGAAGGCATGTACATAAAAACGATGAAATTCTGTCATTGTGGCAACATGGTTGGTACTGGAGGACACTATAAAGTAAAACAAGCCAGGCACAGAAAGACAAGTATCATACGCTGCAGAAGCTAAGAAGTTGATCCCAGAGAAATAGAGAATAGATCAGGGTATAAAGCTATGAAAGGCAGCAGGAAGGAGTACAGAGGCAGGGTGAGTAGTGGGTAAGAAAATATTATTGAGAGAGGGGAAGTAGTTCTAATGTTCTTCAGCACAGCAGGATCACCAGAGTCTACAGCTACTAATTACACATTTCAAAATAACCAGAGAAGAGTCTGAAGGTTCCTAACACAGAAATGATATTTGAGCAGATGGAAATTTTAATTATCCTGATTTGGTTATTACACATCCGTGTATCAAATTATAATACTGTACCCCATAAAAGTAGAAATATTATACATCAATTACAAAATAGAAGTGATGAGTGCAGAATGGGTGCCTGGCCAGGGTCAGATTTGTGCCTCCCAAGTTAGAGGGCACCTGTGGGCTGACCTGGGTGTACACAGCTCGGCTCAGAGTCTCCCTTCAGTTCTTCTGGGCCGGTTCAGCTGGGTTTCATCCCTGTCCCCAAGGGGCATGGAGCACGCCATGTATTAATTACCAGTTAGGTTTTCTCCGCGTTTCAGTGACTTCTCCCAAGAGGGCATCAGGGGAGGAAGCGATGATGAGCTCATGGTTTTTTCCACTGCCAGTTCCTTTAATTCCCTACAGTCTCCAGTGTCTTTGTCTGGACTATGTAAATAAAGCTGCTCTAATTACTAAAGGCAAAGCTTTGTTGTTTGCATTTGTCTCATTTAAAAATTTCCTTAACAATGTACATGTTGTATGTATGAAAATAATATAAAGAGTGAAACAACATAAAAACAAGTACTTTGCATCCAACCTGTTGTGTATGCTTCTTTTGCCATGCTCACACGAATAAATATGTATTTTTCCTTTCTTTTCATTGAGGGTTATATAGTTTACATATACACACATAAAACTCTTAACAGAATGTAATGGCCATAACTCTTAAGTAGCTACAAGTTAAAAGCTAATGATTTAATTTTCATATTCCATATTATGGATTTGCCGTTGGTTATATGAGGTTGCTTCTTTTCTGCTCATATTAACAGTGCTGCTGCATCTGTCTGCTTTCGTGTGCTCTGGGGAGTACTCTCAAAAGTAGCCTTGTTGGGTTAAAAGATCATTTTTAATTTTCAGAAATGCTGACACATTTTAAAAACACTAGCGGTTCACACTCCCATCAGCAACATGTGTCTCCCTTGCTGTGCCTTCAACTTTTTGTCTGGATGGCCAAAGGCTTTTTGATCTTTGAAATGAGAGCACCATACTGTTTGTCTCGCTGTTGATTGTTCTTGCCATTATTTCTTCAGGAGTTTCTTGATTCTGTATTTAAATATTTGCCCTGCCCCGTTTCTGTGGTTCTCTTCTTCAGGACCTGTTACATATATGTTGATCTTCCTTTCTCTGACTTCCATAGCTGTCATTTTCTTCCTTTCCTCATTCTTCTGTCTTGCCCTCTAAATTCCACACCAGCCTTTCAGCCTCTTCTCTGTGTTGTTTCCAACGTGGCCTTGCTCCTCTAGTGCTCTTATTTTTCCTTTTTAAATTCAGTTAGCCAAACTTTGGGTGCTCAGTGGCTGCTCTGGGATGGGGCAGAGCAGCTTGCAGATGAAGAGGTTAAAGGCTTGCAGCTCCAGGGACTGACTCGTTCTCCACAGTGCTGTGGTCTCCCCAGGCATGTCTGGGGAAATCCAAGGCTTTCAGCAATCTGAAAACTACTTTCTAGTCTAACTGTGCTTCACAGCCGGGGTGAATTTCATGTAGAAATGACCAAGGAGTCTGACTTGTGGCTGTAAAGTTTGGGCACTCACCTGTGCTGAAATGTGACCAGTGAAGGGGACTGGATGGACCCTGAGGCAAATAGCTGGGGTTATGAGATGCTAAAAAATGTTACTGATTGTAACAATGGTCTGAAGAAAGGCTGCGTGGGTAGATGATCCTTGTGTAGCCTGGAAAAACAGTTCTTGGCTATGAAGGGCCATTATCCCCAGTGCTGACCCAGAAGAGACAGGCTGGCTAAAATCTCAGCACTCTGGGAGGCTGAGGCAGAAGGACTGCAAGTTTGAGTCCAGCCTGGGTCACTTAGCTACTTAGTGAGACCCTGTCTTAAAAAAAAAAAAAAAAGACTGATGGTGTAGCTCAGTGTGAAGGCCCCTAATTCAATCCTCAGTACAGAAAAGAAGAGATATAATAAAGATATAACAGGTCCTCCCCAGTGCCAGGGGACATGGAAGCTCCAGATGGTCATGGCTGATCTCAGGCTCTCAAAGAGCAGCCCTCAAGAGCTCTCCCAAGTGGGCACAATGTCCTCACTAGAGGATCCCACCACACAGCCTACTTGGCAGGTGTGTTCTTCACTTCAAGCGACAAGATGGCATCTTGATTAGAATTTAGTTCCTTGCCAATTGCCCAGCCAAACTGCACCTCCAAAGACTGTATGGGATTCTTGAAAGATGCAGTTTAGGGGGAATACTCAGGACACCGTCCTTAAGACAGGAGGGGTCTCCCTAAGGAATGTCTCTGAAACGACAAGATGGACCAGAGTTTGCGAGACCCTTGTGGCTGCGCAGAACAGACATCTTAATTGTGTTGGCTCACTTCAAAGGGAAAGAATTCCCATCATCAAATTCCGTGTGGCGCTCTGCTGCTGCATTATAGTGCCACCTGCTGAATGTAAATTGAGAAGCACATGCATAAAACAATCTGAACTCAGCCATGGTGGGTCCCAAAATTTATTTTCTGCCTGTTACGGAACTACTCGATCAAATCCCTCGAACCTAATAAGGGCATGGTGATAGCCCACAGACCAGAAAACTTCCTTCTAACTTTGTGAGTTTCTAGTTATTTGGAGCTTTACACAGTGCAAAGATGCCACTCGTATTCTTAGATTCTCTCGCCGCCACCCAAAGGCTGTAGAATGGCCCAGAGTCAGGAATCCAAAACCTGTTCCTGCCTCCCGGGCAGAATGAGCCAGAGATTTCTTTCTGTAGTTCTGCCAATGTATAGCATAGGTACCCAAGCTATTAATTACTGAACTCCTTCTGCAGAAGTGCTTATCTTTTATTATGGTGGGGATGGCAGGTGCAGGGCTAGATCACCACAGTACTAGTCAGCAGACCTGGATGACTCACCTTTCAAACTCCATTTATGGGTTGCCTCAAAGCTGGGATCCTCGGGATGCACAGGACAAAATAATGTAGTTGGGTCAATTTATAGACTGTCAGTATTCACTTAAAATTAATTGGAATGAGCCAGAATAGAGTTGTGTTCTTAGAAATCAGTGATGGAGTTTGGAGATTTGGGGTCCTTGGTGCTCACCCTTACCCTTGGGTCTATCTCAGTATTCTTAGGGAAGACTAGGACCCAGCTGAAGAAAGCTGTGAAACTAAACTACAGCAGGTCAAAGTACCCAGGCCTTCGCCGGATCTGTCCCTTGTGGGCAAGAGCCCCATGTGGGACAAGAAGCTATTAGACTGCAGACTACTCCGTTAACAGGACTCCTTCTGGAATGTAGCCCCCAGGCCAGTTCTATGTCTGCCAATGCTCGTTTTGTTTTCTGTGCTGGAGATTCAACGCAGGGCTTCTCTAGCACTAAGCTACATCCTCAGGCCTTTTTAAATTTTTTGAGAGAGGGTCTCCCAGAGTTGCCCTGGCCAGCCTTGAACTTGCTATCCTCTTGTCTTTGCCTCTTAAGTAGCTGAGATTACAGGTGGGCCACCATGCCTGACTGGCAAGTTTTTTTTATCATAAAGTGCTGCTATGATGTCTCCTCTTTGTTAGAAAATACTGTTATTTTCTTGAAAAAAAGACTATACAAAAAAGTTCCCGCTTTAAAAATATGACCATTTAAAATGAAGTAGGTAGATTACTGTGGTGGGAATTGTTGGTTCCCATCCAGCCTCTGTTCATTGTAACTTTTCCCAGTTTTACTCTGGTGTCCACCTCTCTACTCCTCTGATTCCAAGGATGCCGACCCTCGGCCCGGCTCTAGGAGGGCCTTAGCTGGCCTACAGCGATCCGGGCGATTCTCTCCCATAGGCGCTGGCTCAGGGAGATGATATCACGGCATTCCTTGGCCACGGGAGCGTGTTCAGAAATTTCATGTGACCCAGCCCCCCTAAAAAAAGGGCACCTCACGTGACGTAACTGGGCAGGTTATCAGGGAAGGCTAAGCTTCCGAGAAAGAACGAACAGAGGTTTCCTGAGCGGCCTGCTTTGCCTACTGGATGAGGTGATGGGTGACATGAAACCTGTGACATGGCTTTTGCCTCCATGCAGGAAAAAGCCTAAGGATGAGTACACCTCTGGGCTGTAAAGGTGTATGAATGTGTGAATATAGCCTTAATTTTAATGTGTTGCAGTACTGGGGATTGAATCCAGGGCCTTTGCACTAAACTACATCCCTCACCCTTTTTATGTTTTGAGACAAGTTCTCAGTTGCCCGGGCCAGGCTCAGACTTGTAATCATCCTGCCTCAGCCTCCAAGAGGGCTGGGCTTATACGTATGCACCCTAATTTAAGCCAGGTGGACTTGTGCTGCTGTCCCTGTCCAAGAAAGCACTGCAAGTGAGCCACGTAAAACTACAAGCTAAGTGCCTTCACAGCACGACATTTACCAGAGGTGCCAAGAGCAGGGAAACTCTCGAGCCAAGCCCATGTCCAGCTGGGGCGCGCAGGAGGCAGGGTGGCGGGACAGCTTAGGAGACAGGGCAGGGACGCTTAAACCAACCCTGCCGCTCAGGACCGCTGCGATGCCGGCTAAGCACTGAACTTTTCGTGTCTTTGGTTTCTATCAACAAAACAAGGGCTGTACTAGATGAATAGTTTCCAGCTTTTTTCCCATCAAGAATGTTTTTAAATTGGTCCTTCTTAAAGATTTTATGTCTTTAATGATCATGTCCATCAGTACATTTTTCTCACATACTTATTAGAGCACACGGCTACAAATCAGCAAAAGTACTTGTTATTTACTAAATTACTGTAACTTATACCAAATATGTAAAAAAAAGTATTTATTATCTTTTTCAGTTTTATTATACACATAAGTTCTAATAGGTTTTACAAATGCTGCAAATAGTTTCCAGGTCTTCTTTATTCTTTTAAGGATCTTCGATGATTCATATGAAATACTGGATTTGAAGCCTGCAAGTAACTATTGAGGAGGAAGAAAATACAGTGACTTCTCAAAAATAATTAAATTACAAGTCTTGATTATTGTTATTTACCTTTTCACAAATGATCCATGTAGTATAGCCAGGCATTTAGTGCATGCCTGTAATTCCAGCACTCTGGACGGCTGAGACAGGAGGATCGCCAAGTTCAAGCCCAGCTGGGGCAACTTAGCAAGACTGCCTCAAAATAAAAAAAAGGGCTGGGGATGTAGCTCAGTGTGAAAACCTTGGGTTCAATCCCTGGTACCACCAACAAAACAAAGCTCCATGTAATTTTAAGACTTAAAAACCATTTTTGCTCTTACATAACATCTTTAAATATCAGGTAAGACCACAAAGCGGTATGACAGGTTTTCCTCTGCCACCTGTAAACTGGATTAGAAGGCAATTCCTGGAGTTCCAGAAATGATGTGGAGACATTAACATTTTAGTCTTCAGCCAGGATAACTTCATTCAGCGAGGAGTCAAAGGATCTGGGTGCTAGCTGCCATCTTGTATGGAGTGATCCTGAGTGAGTCTCCCAGCTTCTGGGTATCAGAAGCTCCACCACAGCGTGCGGGGGATTCAGTCGGCATCCTGAATATCCTTTCCAGTGTTACCTCGTAACGGGAAATCAGAGCGACAAGTTTCAGGCTGTTTAGCATCAGGGATTTTAGAACCTATATTCAATGTGTAGTACTTTTAAAATTTCTATGTATTTGAGTCTGATTCATCTATATATTTAAATACGCATTCTCCTGTTCTTTTGTACACTTTTTTTTTTTGATGTTGGGGATCAAACTCAGGGCCTTTTGCTTGCTAGGCAAGTGCTTTCACCACTGAGCTAAATCCCCAGCCCCTTCTGTACACTTAGACACATTTTCCTGTTTAGTAGCCTCCTCTTCTTTAGGAATGAAAAAAGTCCCTCAAGGATGTGCTTTTCGTTCCTTGCCTTTATTTTTTTTCGGCTTCCTTTTTCAATTTCTCCAAGATCTCTTCTGGAGTTGTAGAGGCCAAAAGCTTCACCACCTTTTCACGAGATTTACCACCCTGAACCAAAAAGACAAAAAGGCACTCAACACTGTGGTGCTGTCGGGGACAGCAGCCCTCAGCTGTCCCTGTGCAGCCACATCGTGGTGGGGACGACACAGACAGGCTCCGGATGGCTCAGGGCACTTCCTCCCAGCAGCTTCGAGTCTACCGAGGACAACCTCTCAGCTTCTATCTCACTACACATTTACAACTTGCCAGGGCTTTACCCTTATACCTACAATAATAAGAACTCTATAAAAATAAAAGCTCTTGGCAGTCAAGTTTCATAGTTTTGAGTGATTATTTTGCTTAAAATTACAACTATTTTAAACTGCCAAAATAAATATTGCATTTTTATCTAAACCTTGTATAAAAATAATTCTAAAAGTAAACAGATTGGTATTCTCTATATTATTAAACATTTCTGAAAAGTCCAAAAACAACCACATACCCAAGTGCTATGATTTCATATTTTTAAAAGTTTAAAAGGGATTTGGTTTCAAACATCTTTTAAAGATAAAATGTGAGCAGTGATTTATCTAGCTGGGCAGAATTCGCACAGGTAGAAGAAGGGGGAGGCATTTGTCAGAGCAGGCATATGGGCAGGAAGTCAGGCTGGGGAAATGAGGGAAGTGGCACCATTATGGATTTTTAGGTGCAGTTTATTAAAGACTGAGGATGTCACCCAATATAAGCTAGATACAGTGCAGCATGAGAAAGTGAGCAGATATAGACAGCAAAAGATACAAACATGCCTGGAGCCCACTCCTACAGATTTTGTTTCAGTATGTCTAGGGTTATGTCCAGGAACCTGTATTTAGAAATGATTCTCAGGTAATTTTAGTACAAAACCATGGTAGGTGTTACTGACTTCACACAAACCCACTATCTTCCTAGTAAGCATCTCCTAGCGCGAAAGTCAATGCTGTGGGATCAACACCTGATGGACTCATTAGTGGAGATAACACCAGAATCATTTTCTTTTTTGTTTTTTAGAGTGGTGATGTTTTTCTTTCATTACTCTATATTTGCAATATATAATAATTACATTCACCTTGGAAACTGGTATATGTAACATACCACATCTTAATCATTTTTACTTTCCCTTCCCTGCCCCACCCTCCAGCTTCCTCCCTTCCCAAAAGTGTGGTGATATCCTGATGGGAAAAGTGAGCAAGACTGATCAGACAGCAGGTTCAGGAATGGATTTAGGAGGAGAAAAGGCTAGAAATGGTGGCAATTAAGGACTATAAACAAGGAGACTGTATAAACTGAATAAAGACGAGGCAGTAGAAGTGAAGAAGACTAAATAGGAAGAATTTACAGATTTTTGTGATTAAATGATTATGTGAGTTAAACTGGCTTTCCAAATTATCTGACATGCAATAATCAAAGATGTGTAGAGAGGGCAGCCTACCTTATCTAACACCACATCACTCTTCCTGAGTTCTAAGACTTTGGAAAGATACCGACAGAGCTCAGCATTGGCTTCCCCCTCTGACGGCGGGGCTGCGATCGCTATGTTTACAGCCTCAGTGGTCAGATCTGGAACGATACGTTGTGAACTTCATCCCTGAGTTTCTTTGTAAAATGAGGAAATTTTGTAAAAGATTTTGCATTTGCCTGGCACACAGATTTTCAATTAACAATTGTCAAATTGGGTACAGTTCCCAGGAACAAAACCAAACCCAACCAAACTAAAACAAAAACCTGTTAAAGAATGATTAATCACACTTCCGGGAACATAAACATGATGAATATGCCTCTACCATTACATAAAATAAATCCAAAACTGCAAATCAAGATTTATCCTACCCTACCCTGCTGACCAAGAGGGGCCAGCATCCTGAGAAGTATCTTGGATATAGGTGGCTGGAAACTACACTTGCTCTATAGAAAGAACTCCAGGTCTACAGTTGGAAGAGCTGGGCTTCAGCCCAGCAATGTGTCGAAGGAAGTACACGGCAAAAGCAGCTCACGAGAAAGCACAGGGGTACGCAGGTAAGGAACAGCACCAGTCTGGGCTCGGCTCTTATACGATATGGATCTTTTTTTTATGAGTCAGGGTCTCACTATTCCAGGCTGGCTTTGTTTTTTTTTTTGTTTTGGTGGTGCCGGGGATTGAACTCAGGCCCTTGTGCTTACAAGGCAAGCACTCTAATCACTGAGCTAAATCCCCAGCCCCTCCAGGCTGGCTTTGAACTCACTACATAGTCCAGGCTGGTCTCAAACCTGAGGTGATCCTCCTGCCTCAGCCTCCCAACTACTGGGATCACAGGAGTGACCTGTATTTTGAATGTTCATTTTTTCAAGACAATTCATTTGAATAGTTTCCAAATGATTTTAAGTTCACACAGGCACTAATGAGGGGTCTCAGATCACAGGTTTTCTCTCCACTTAGGCCAGTGATCATTAAACTACACCAAAACATTTCTTTTTCTCTGGCCAGTAACTCCAGTTTTGGAATAGGATAGCCTAAGAATAATCTAGGCCAGGGTCCCCAAACCCCAAGCCATGGACTGGTACTGGGGTCGGGAGTGTTAAGAACGGGACCACAATATGAGGTGAGTGGTGGGTGGGTAAGCAAAGCTTTATCCATGTATTTACAGCTGCCTGCACCCCCGCCAGAGGGGCACTGCTGTCAGAACAATGGTGGTATTAAGAGTCTCACAGGAATGCAAACCCTACTGTGAACTGTGCACCAGAGGAATCTAGGTTCCACCTCCTTATGAGAATCTAATGTAGTAATTCATACCATTATAAATTATAATGACCGATATAAAATGCAGAATAAAAGGTAATGTTCTTGAATCATTCCAGCTCCTCCCCACCCCAGGAAAAACTGTCTTCCACAAAATGGGTCCTGAGTGCCAAAAAAATTGTGGACTGCTGATCTAGGCTATACACATGTCCTCCCTAAAAGACCAACTTTTTAGAAGGTAAAGATACAGTGGTTTCCATCTAATTTGGTAAAACTTAAATAGTTATGTACTCACTTTCAAATACCTTTACATGAGAACCCAAAATTTTAAAATGGAGAACGCTCTAACTGCAGATGTGAAAAATATACTCCACTGTCACAGGACACATTGTCAGCTAAGTGAGGGGACAGGCGGGTGGAAGGCACAAAGTAGCAATTCCCATGAGTCCCATGGCAGTGTCCACACATACCTGTCACAGCACTTTGTTTGGAGCCAGGCTTGGCGTGGATGGCTATGGTGACACAACCTTTGGCATCAACTGCCACAGGACCTAATGGAAGAGGTGATCTCTCCGGTTCCTTGCTCTGACTTTTACCCTAAAATAAAAACAAGCACACAACTTTATACGGGTTATAAAATGCTTTCCTATATACTTAATTTGGTCCACTATTCCTGTTCACCTTGAACCAAGGCAAACTAGGCTTACCGGTTGTGTCCAGGACTTCTAACACCAAAGCTTGTCCCACACCTCTCTCAACTCCTATCAATTATTCACGACGCCTTCCCATCAGTCCCACAAAATGCTTTTTCCTGCCTCAGAGGAAGCCCTGACTTTGGCTTCCATACTTTATTTAGTGCTGCCTCCTACCGTCTGCTTTGCACTTTCTCAGAAGCAGGGACCCTTTCTTATTCACCCCCTCCAACCCCTTACATCCTTAGCCCCGCCTCCTCCTCTTAATTTTTAAATTCCGAGAAAGTCTCACTAGGTTGCCCCTGCCGGGCTTGAACAAATCCTCCTGCTTCAGTCTCTAAGTGGGGAGTGGCAAGGCAGCAGGAACAACAGTGACTGATACTTAGATGTCGTGCTAGGAATTTTTCACTCATTCATTCATCAAGTAACCACGCGCCGGGGCAGTGGCAGCGCGAGGGTCGGTGAGGACAAGCAAGACACCAGTCCCAGGACGGCAGTGAAGAAGCGGGGCGGGTGAACACAACGCGGCTCACAGGGCCCGGTCTGGGGCGCGCTGGAATCCGCCGGGCAGGGTCAGGGCCGAGCGTGACCCTAGAAACGCAGGCGAGCGGCCCGGGCCGGGCGGGGACCAAGCCCCGCGAAGCTGCCCCCGCGGGCCCCGCGCTCCGGACCAGCCCTGAGGCCCACCTTCTCGCCTCCACGGGACTCGCCCCTGGCCTTGCTTGCCGCACCAGCCTTCTTAGGCATCTTTGTGCCAAGAGGGAGCCGCACGGACCCCGAACTACCCGGTTGCACCGTGAAGTGCTTCAGTCCACCCGCGAAGCTCAGCATGCCCGCCCACGGGGCTCCGGAAGCCGCCTCTGCGCCTGCGCACGCAGCGGTCGGGCGCGGCCCGGCGTCCTGCGCATGCGCTCCTGTCCCAGCGCGCCCCTTGTGCTTGGCGGGTGCAAGCAGGTTCCCTGACCGCTGAGGAGAGATCCGAGGCCTCTAGAGAAGCCTCAGAAAGCTCACAGGGTCAGTGTCCCGTCACCCCTGAACCGGGCAGCAGGCCCGACAGAGCCCACAGGTGCCCCACGCCGAGGGATCCCACACTGGGGAGAAGGGGCAATACACTGTGGCATGGGACCTGGCAGCGTGTGAAACTGGGTGAGCAGAGACGAGACATGGAGTCGCCAAGGGATCCGGAGCTAGGGCCCCGCGCGGATCTGTGTGCTGCGTCAGAAAGCACCAGCTGCAGCGCGACCAGCAGGGAAGCCCGAGGCAGGGAGATCCGCCACCTCAGCGGCTGCAGCAAGAGCGGAGCCGAGCACTGTGTGACGGATGTTCAGCAACCGGAGCTGTCCGCGCTCGGGGCTGAGTGGGCGTGGGAAGGACAGCGAAGCTGCAGGCTGACTCCCGGGTTTGGGGCTGGCGGAGCAACGCAAGAGTCTAAAATAAATTCAGTTTTAGACGTAGGTGATTAGAACATCGGAATAGGAATGTTAAGGAGAAAACTGAGTGTACATAACCCAAGCTTGGGGCTCTGGGCTGGTAATAGAGGTTCTGAAGTTCTCTGAGACGAGATGGAACCAAGCCGTGGAAATGGATGAGCCAGGAGCTGTGTGTTCGGAGCACATGGAATGCTCCACCAGGGAAGGGATAGAAGTCACCACAGGACACTGGCCAGAGGTGGGTACAGTGATGGCCGCTAAGGGAGGGTGCTTCACGAGCCAGTCTTCAGGAGTGATGAATGTCACAGAGAGGGCATGGAAAATAAGGACTGCACGTCCACAGGATTTAGAGTGAGTTTCAGTGGAGAGGAGGAAAAGGAAATAAGTGTAGAGAATAATTCAGCCATGTAACTGTGGAGTAACTGATGTTTGGAGGAGCACGGACACTCAGAGTATTCTTACACTGGATGAGTGTTAACAGTTTTTGAAAGTTGACAGGAATGAGCCAGGAGAGGAAGTTACACCTAAGATTCCTGACTTGGAGGTCTGAATGCGTGGAGAGACGCTGAGGTGCACAGGTAAGTTTGGTGTAAAAAGCTGGAATTTCTTTCATTAGCTGAGAGTGGAGAGGTGATGATGTGTGAGCAGGGACAGTGTGACAAGGAATACACCTCGACTTGGACAGTTGCCACAGCCCGGGGTATACAGACAGAAGGTCCTCTGGAGCAGTGGGAGTGCCTGCAAATCCACAGGCCATAGAGCTACACGAAGTTGTAACATGGGGCACACAGTGTGACACAAAAAATGGGAGCAGCTGGAATGAATTACAGTCCTAGGCAGGCACCATTGGCCAAACATGTTCAGCAGGGAAGGCAAGGCAGGATTCAGGATTCACACACAAGAATACTGAAGTGGAAACAGAATGGGTCTTAGTAGTGACTCATTACCCCTCCTCCATATCTGGTGGATTCCAACACTGTAGACCCTGGCAACCACTCATTCAAAAATAGAAGAATTTTTTTGGAACTCACTTCTCATTTTCATTTTTTTTCTTCTTTGTTCTTTTCTGTTATTTTTATCTAATTCTATTAATTTTTTTTTACTTAATAGGATCCTTTCTCTCACATTTCTCTCATGTTCCTTTTATTTTTCAAATGTTACTTCATTTTCCCTTTCCACACCCCTCCATCTTTACTGATACTATTAAGCTTCATTAATCTTTAGCTATTTAGTTGATGCTATACTATTACTGTTGAATTCTTTTCTATTGTTAATGGTAGTATACTTGTTATATTTAATAGATACTATATATCAATATTTGGTTTGTCTTTGTGTCTATAATTACAGATCTCTTTCTATTAAGAATAGTACAGTGCTAGATCCACTAGACCAAAAAATAAGAAATCTACAAAGAAGTATCACTGTTGAACCAAACCTTTGAACAAATGGCCTTAATTTACAGTGTTCTACCCAACAAAAGAACACACATTCTTTTCAACAGCACATGGAATTTTGTATAAAATAGGCCACATACTAGTCTGCAAAGCATGCTTAAGTAAATGCAAAAAAATCAAAATTATCCCATACATATTATCAGATCATAGTGCAATGAAACTAGAAATCAATGGTAAAAGGAACCACGGAAATTATGCAAACATATGCAAATTAAATAATAATCCATGGGTCTCAGAAGAAATCAAGGAAGAAATTTGTTTTTAGAATCAAATGATAATGCCAGTACAATATCAGAACCTATGGGACAGAATAAAAGCAGTCCTAATAGGGACGTTTATAGGTATGAGTGCCCACATCAGAAAAACAAAGCCAGCCCAAATAACCTAATAATACACCTTAAGGTCCTAGGAGAACAACATCCAAATCCAAAGCTAGTACAAGGAAGGAAATTACAAAGATCAGAGCAGAAGTTAATGAAACTGAGACCAAAAATATTCAGTGAATTGGAGAACTGGTTCTTCAAAAGAATAAACAAAACAGACAAACCGTTAGCCAATCTTACCCCGCAAAAAAGCAAAGATGCATATTGATGCAAGTAAAAGTGGAAAAAAAAAACCCAAAAAAACCCCAAAACAAAAAACCAGTATCACAGCAGACACTGCCCAAATCCAGATCATTAACTATTTTGAAAACCTTTACTCCAGTGAATTGGAGAATACAGAAGAAATGGATAGATTCTTAGATACAAATTGAGCCAAAATGATATAAAGATCCTGAATAATCCAGTAATAGGTAATAAAATTGAGGCAGTAATAAAAAAAAAAATCCTACAAAATCCCAGGACCTGGTGAAGTCACTGCTGACTCTTTAAGAGCTTCAGGTAATATCTAACACCAGTACTCCTCAAACTAATGAAATTGAGAGAGAAGGGATACTACCAAACTCATTCCAGGAAGCTAGCATTACCCCAATTCCAAAACCAGACAAGTACTCAGCTAAAAAAAGAAAACTACAGGCCAATCCTTTAATGAACATAGAAGCAAAACTCCTAATAAGATACTGGCAAAAAATACAACAAATCGTTAAAAAGATCACACATCATGACGACGTAGACTTCATTCCAGGGATGCAAGCATGGCTCAACATATGCAAATAAATAAATGTGAAACACCACCTAACAGAACCAAGGACAAAAATTATATCGATACAGAAAAAGCAAAAAACCAATAACGAACATGATATTAAATGGGGAAAAGCTGAAAGTTTCCCCTCTAAAATCAGCAAGAAGACAAAGATGTCCACTATCACTACTCTTGTTCAATACAGTAGATATTCCTTTTTTTAACAACCTACCTGTTTAACAACTGTTTGGACCTATGACTAAGGTATGCTATTTGGACTTGCAACCCACCACTTGGATTTATGACACCCCCCCTTTTTTTTTTTACAGTTCTGTACGTCCCTGTAGAACCCAATGTCTTTTTTTTTTTTGGTACAGTACACCTTTTTTATAAAGCACTGTAATTTTTGCTGATTGTACTGTACAGTACTAGTTTTATGTTGTTACACATTAGAACTGCATGTAAGAGTTATGTAAATAAAAGCAAAGTCATCAAGTAGAAATCTCCTTTGACCATTTCTTTGTTCTGAATACTATAACATACACGCTATAGACAGTTCCTCATTCAGCAACCAATTGATTTACCAACCCAGTTACAGGAACATAACTTGGTTGTTAAACAAGGAATGATTGTACTCAAAACATCAGTCAGAGCAATAAGGCAAAAGAAAGAAAAGGGATAAATATAAGAAAGAAAGAAGTTAACTTACCATTATTTGCAGATGACATGATCTTTTATGTAGAAGACCAAAACATTCTACTAAGACTCCTAGAATAACCAAATTTAGCAATTTATCAGGATACAAAAAACAACACATAAAAATCAATAGCGTTCTCTACACCAATAATGAACTCACCAAGAAAGAAATTGGGGAAACACTAACATTCAAAATAGCATCAAGAAAAATTAAATACTTAGGAGTTAACCTAACCAAGAAAGTGGAAGACCTCTACCATGAAAACTACAGTATTCTAAAAAAGGAGATAGAAAAGAACATCAGAAAATGGAAAGATATCTGTTCCTGGATAGGCAGAACCAACACTGTCAAAATGCTGATACTTCCAAAACTGATACATAGATTTAATGTAATACCAATCAAAATACCAATAGCACTCCACACAGAACTAAAGAAAATGATCCTAAAATTCATTTGGAACCAGAAGAGATCCAGCATAGGAAAAGCAGTCCTAGGCAACAAGAGCAAAGCAGGAAGCATCACAATCCCTGATTTCAAGTTATATTACAAAGCTACAGTAATAAAACTGGCATGTGGTTTTAATAAAACCAGTAATAAAAACAGACATGTGGATCAATGGAGCAGAACACAGGAAGCAGAAATAACCCCAGACATATTCAGCTACCTGATTTTTGACAAAGGAGCCAAAAACATATGCTGGGGAAAAGATCACCTCTTTAACAAATGGTGCTGGGAAAACTGGCTATTCACATGGAGAAGATTAAATCTAGCCCCATATTTCTCATCATGTTCTAAGATAAAATGGATCAAAGATCTAAATGTTAAAACAGAAAAAGTTAACCTGCTGTTAAAATAGGCAAAACTCTTGCTTGAAGTCATAGGCATATGCAAACACTTTCTGAACAGAACCCCAAATGCATAAGAAATAACATCAAGAATCAACAAATGGGATTATATGAAATAAAAAAGCTTCTGTACAGCAAAGGAAACATTGAGCAGTAAAGAGATAAGCTACCGAATGGAAACATTTTTGTGCCAGCTACTCCTCAGAAGATTAGTATCTAGAATATATAAAGAATTGAAAAAAAATTAGACCTGTCTTTTCTCGTCACTGAGACAATACCCAACACCCACAAGGGAGAAAAGGTTTATTGAACTGTTTGTAGAGGTTTCAGTCCATGGTTGGCTGGCCCCAAGGCAGGGTGGCATGGTAGAGGGGCATTGCAGAAGAGAAACAGTTCATGGCAAAGCAGGGAGGCAGAAGGCAGCAAGCAGCGACAGCAATAAACACAGCAGCCCTGTGTCCTATACTTTATCCAGGCTACCTGCCCCAAGGGGAGATAGCACTCATACCTTTAATCCTGGCATCACATCCTTGATCCCAGCAGCACACACCCTAGATCCAACCACGTCTGAAAAGCCCCACGCATGAGGCTTTGGGGGGATATCTAGATACAATTCATGACCACCCAAATAAAAGAGAGTCAATAAATGGGCAACTGAAATGAACATACTTCTCAGAAGTACAAATGGCCAGTAAATACATGGAAAAAATTCATCTCTGGCTATTAGAGAAATGCAAATTAAAAGAGCACTGAGATTCCATCTTACTGCAGAAAGAATGGCCATCATCAAGAAATCAAGTAACAAATGCTGATGCCAGGGTACCCTTCTACATTGGTGGTGGTAACTACAACCACTATGGAAATTAGGATGGAGATTCCTCAAAAATACTAAAAATAGCAATTCCATCCAACCTCAGCTATTCTCCTAGGTAATCTCTCCCCGAGTTAAAAACATAGTACAATGTTATATACATACCCATGTTTATAGAAGCACAACTCACAATAGCTATATCTTGGAAGTGGCCTGTATGTCCATCAATAGATGGGATTTTTAAAATGTGGTATTTATACACAATGAAGTACCAGCCATAAAGGATAAATTTGAGTTATTTGTAGCAAAGTGGATGTACCTTGATCCATATTAAGACAAATCAGACATATAAGTTTAAATATCAAAAGGCTTCTTTTATACAAGAAACCCAAAGTATAAATAAAGAGCAAAATAAAAAATAGAAAACGGGCAGATCTTTCGCAAAAAGGAGACCAAGAGATGCAATGAGGGGAAGGGGCAGGAGAAGGGGATGAAAAAGAGAATTAAGATGTGTTATGTACATGTACCAACTCTCCACAATGAGTAAAATCATGTACTGGAAACATGTACTAATAATTTTAAAAGATGGGTGCATTGGCATGCTTATAATCCCAGCACACGAGAGGCTGAGGCATGACTGCAGTGAGTTCAAGGCCAGCCTGAAGTACATAGCAAGACCCCTCCCCAAAAATTAAAATCAAAGTAAAAATTTGACAGTGCCAAATAAAATATTAATGTCCCTATAAAATCAGTATTGTAATAATCCTAATACTGCTGTGTGCCAAGGTATGTACATACTGCACAGCCAGCTACACAGCACTCAGCCAGGTCACTGTAATTAATAAGCAACTTTGAGATGATGAGGACACTGATGCACTTCCTGTGACTTGCTTCCAACAGTAGTAATGCAGTCTTAATTTTGTATTACTGCAAATTAAAAATAAACCCCAACAACCTAGAACCTTTATTCCAAAATGGTGTCTTACACTTAGCTTTTGGAAGGATAAATTACAAAATAAACGAATAAAGGATAATATACATTTATTTCTTTAAAATTCCAGGTGACTTCCCGATGTCAGTAGAGTTGTGTGTTGTATGAAATGCCTCAAACCCCAAATCCTCCACTAACTTATCTCCGGCATACCATACTTTTAAAGACATAAGTACTTTCTGTAATGGTTACTATTAAGTATTTGCCAGTTAATCTTTAGTTAACCAAAACCACACATTCCATAGGTATTCCAGTAAACTGAGTCACATCCATAAGGACGTGGTATCTGAGACAGAAAAATTTCCCTTTTCCTCAATTCCAAGAGACCTCAGCCATCAACACATCTCGCTACCTTCTTGAAAATGTATAATGAAATAGTGCTTTTGATGAAAAATTTTTATTTCCTATTTAGAAAAAATTCTCTTTGATACTTAAAAGAATTGTCATCTTCCACAAATATCTGATATGCTTTAAGCTTAATTACACAAGTTTTTTAAAATAAGATAGTCACTTTCAAGGGAAAAGTTACTTATATTTTAAAAATCTGCTGTATATAAAAGTGTATAAATGTCATTCTACCATATGTACTTTCTATCTCCTCCCAATATTGATGTGCTGGTCACAATAATGAGGTCACAAATATTAAACATGTTTTACTTCTTGAATAGAACTGTGTGACAGAAAGCATACTTTTTGGCAGGAGTGATTCTTTTGGGCAGCTTGATAATTTCAGAGCAGCTGTTAAATGTTAGTAACCAGATTTCAAGTTAGTAACAATGTTCAGTTTCTTGTTGGACGATCACAATGGTGAAGTGATGTCCGTTTAAATGATCATCAGTTACCCTCAGCTCAATCTTGGGACTCATCAGCAGCACCCCACGCAGACAGGCAGGTATGGTGACTGCTGAGTGGCAGAGAACCCAGGCTTATGTTACACCTTTACGGACTCCATTTATATCACGTTATTATGAATTTATACAAAATCCATTTATAGTTTGAAAAGTGTACTCTGTATTGCTATACTATTACAAAATATTCTTTTCTGTAAATGCACTGAAAATTTTCTTGGGCATTTATTAGGCATATTTTTAGCATTATTCCAAATGTGTGCAAGCGGATTTTTTAAATCTCAAATATAAAGTCTGTTTTCTTAATTTTCTGAAATTGGTTATTTGAGTTAATATGAATTCTGCAGGAATACTGACCCATCTCATCTAACCTTCGAAACAATTAAAAATAAAGAAACCAAACTGGCTACATGTAACAAATCTTCCAATTCCAAAACTGCTGAGAGACCACTAGTCAGCCATCTATGAAATGATACATGCAGCAAGTGAAACAGCTGCTTTTTACACAATCAAATCCAGCTCTCTCTTCCCCCAAGGTGACACAAAAGTGGAAAATCTGCCTTTAGGTCATGCAGAGATTTAAATAAATATTTTCTATTTCTTCTAAGAAACTAAAATGTTTCTTATCTTATAATCATAAATATTCATGACACTCAAACTATTTTTTTTTGTGGCCAGTTGTTTATATGTTTGAGTCTAGATTGTATGGTATGTACTATTTACCCAAGATATATTATAAGGCTAAGTTATGTATAAAATATTATTTCTGGTATTTGTCCATCTTCTATTGAAGTGCCGTTATTATTGCCAGGGGAACTAAAGAAGAAGAAAACGGTCTTGCTGGCAGCAGGTGTCTCATGCACGACTTTCTTCAGCCCTTTTGTGCCATAGTGGGAATCTGGACCCTAAACAGAAATAGAGGTTCATTAGCAATTTTCATTTACTAAGCATTCAACTTAATGTGCTGTAATTAGATTAACGGTCTGTTTTACTCAGTATAGCTCCTGTGTAAAATTTTATGCTAAATTATTTCATGAAAAATGAAATTTTTGCTAAGAAGCTAATGAATAAGTACAAATGCAGGATGCAGAGCTCAGTTGCTATAGAATATGGAAGTTTTAAGGAAACAGTTATTTTGTCTTCTGTTAAGCATTCAACACACTACTCGAGCAAAGGGCCCCTCCTCGGAGCACAGCAGTGCCCAGACACATTGCTTTTCTCAATACGGCCTCCTTCCCCCTCCTTTCTAAAAAGCTTTACTCTGAGTGACTTGGAAGCGTCTAAAAATGCTTTCCGCAACATTCAAGAGGAAACCATGGCTGGGGCACGGTGGTACACTCCTGTGTTCCTGGTACTCTGGGAGGCTGAGGCAAGATCTCCAGTTCAAGCCCAGCCTGATTAACTTAGTGCGGCCTCAAAATAAAAAATATGAAGAAAGCTGGAGATATACCTCCATTCCCAGTGAGTGCACACGCGCGCACACACACACACACACACACACACACACACACACAGAGGAAACCATGGGCCCCATACACACACACACACACAGAGGAAACCATGGGACGGACACACACACACACACACACACACACACACAGAGGAAACCATGCCCCCCCACACAGAGAGAGAGAGAGAGAGACACACAGAGAGAGAGAGAGAGAGAGAGAGAGAGAGAGAGAGAGAGAGAGAGAGAGAGAGAGAGAGAGAGAGAGAGAAAACCATGGGCCCCATACACACAGCCCTGGCTGCTTTGCACGCCTTACTTTGAGCGTCGCACAGGCTGTGTAGCACACGTTGGGCAGGATCTCAATAGGTTCTTTAAACATAACCCTGAATGTGTTAGCAGTCCCATCACAACTAAATCCAGTATCATTCTGTCCCAGGGTCTGTTTTTTTTCATATTCGATGATCTGTAATTTTTAAAAGAGAAGATATATTTAAGTTAAACCAACTGAAATAAAGTTCTACAGAGAATATGAAGCCCTTAGAACTAGCAGCACAGACTACTCAATCTCCCATTTTTCTCTTCTAACCACCAAAGATGGCTTCAGGCACGCTGCCAGGAAAAAGCATTTCTCATCTGTCACAGTGCGGATGGGGAGGATGCAAGAAACAGAGCTCGGCTGCAGACAGGGGAGCCGCTGTGGTGTGCATTCCAGAATGGGTACACCTTCCATATCTGAAGGAAGTGGCCTTACTCCTTGCTAGCCTATGTCTTGACACTATGAAAATTCCCATAGCATTTCCTGTGTTTCAGTGTTGTTTACTGGAATTAAAATGAATTTAAAGCAGTATGTTTGTGAATGTCTGAAATGTAAAAATTGTCTTTTCATTTTCGTTCTCTCCCTGTGCTCAGTGCTGGGTGAGCATCCAGGGCCTCTAGGAACCTGTGGCCAGTGGAAGTCCAAGAGAAAAAAAGGTTCATTAAATGACAGAGCTGCTACAGCCCCAGGAGTTTACCATCCTTGATGATGGTCCCTGGAGCTAGTGGTGGTGGTGGTGGTTTGGCGACTGCTTTCCAAATCTTCAAGGCCAGTGTGTCCGCCTTGCCGTATCACGAGACCCTGGCACTCTCCTCTAATACTGAGGACTGAGCCAAAGCTCTGTTTGAAGAAGGATGTGGCTTTTCTTTAGGTGTAAGGAGAAATGGCTAAGAAACAAGCAGATGGAGAGAAGGAACTTATACAACAAAGGGCCATCTTGGCAGTGCCCACATCCACTACTTGAACAGTGCTGCTTTGCTTTCTCCACCTCCTTTCTCTGGGATAAGGACCCAGGGCAGACATTATGAAGAAGCCCTCTGAGTGCTTCTAATATATATTCCTGTTTTAGCGTTAGGCTGACTTCATATAGCCCACAGGGTGTTGGTGATTCTGAAGATGTCGAGCTGTTGGTCAATGCTTAAAAATGGAGCCTGGGGAGATTTCACACAAAAATCTTCACTTCGGCTTCTTGGATCCTTAAGCTTTTATCACACTGCAACCACTGGTAAGACCTAAGGAGTGGCTGCCCTTTAAATATTCCACATTCTACAACTCCCCCCGCCCAATCTCGATGTCTCTTACACTAGGCCTTCATCCTTCATGTGAACAACCTGCCCATGCCCCGGATGGCATTCAAGTTGGCTGCCAGTAAACAGGTGGTGATGACAGGCAGTGCGTCTGGAACAGGCATGAGACTGGCCACTCGGTGTAGGAAATGAAGACAGTGTCTGCTCCTGTTTACTTTGATTACAGCATTTAGACTATGGATTTTTTTTTTTTTTTTTTTGTGCTGGGGATCGAACTCAGGGCCCTGTGCTTTCAAGGGAAGCACTCTAACCACTGAGCTAAATCCCCAGCCATATGGATTTGTTTTTGACAGTACTTTGCACTGAGCTACATCCCTGGCGCTTTAAAATTTTTACTTTTTACTTTGAGACAGGCCCTCACTTAACACATTCCCTCAGCTTGAACCACTGGAGAGGTACCTGCATGGCTGTCCCTTTGGGCAGCCTGCACCTCCCGATGGGACAGTGATGCAGGTACCACCACCAGTGGTTCAGAGCCACCCGGCAGTGAGACACGAATTATGACTCTGTCACGAATGTGTTAAGTCTCCCAAGCTGGGGTTAAACTTGTGATCCTCCTGCCTCAGCCTCCCAGAATGCTGGTATTATAAGTATGCACCACAATGCCCAGCTGATGTTATTGTTTTAATCCACCTGTAACCCCGAAGCCCTCCCTCAGTTTATGCATAAGGAGTCTGGGGGTACTGAAGGGAGAATGGGTCCATTACCACAGAGACTCACGGTGAGGCTCTGGCCCCTAGCAGCACTGCAGACTATGTAGCCTGCTTCAGTGGGCTCCACTGGACAGGCTCTTGTTGTACCTTGTGTAAAGTATACAAGGTACAACAAACTGTGAAAATCCTGTACACTTTTCAAAGGCTTGCTGAGGTTTCTCTGTACTTAAAAACCATCAAATATTCTTTTTTGGGCGGTACTGGGGATTAAACCCAGGGCCTCTGACCCAAGCTACATCCCTAACGCTCCCCTCTTTATTCTGAAACAGTGTCTTGTTAAAGTTGCCCAGGCTGGGCTCAAACTTGCAATCCTCCTGCCTCAACCTTCCAGGGTACTGGGATTGTAAGTGTGCACAACCACACCCAGCTTAATTTTGGAACCTGTTTAAAAGTCTTTCAAGTAAATGATTTCAGGTGGATTTAAAACCTATTCATTAGAAATATTTACAATGGACTTTCCAAATAGTTTGTAAGAACAAGCAATTGATATGAATGACACAAATCTATCATCTGAATTTCACTATAAACCCCAGTGGGCAGGGCCAGAGAATGAGCAGTGCTCTCATCAGCACGGCCACCAGTGCGATTCTTCCATCTGGAGCAAGGTCTCTCCTGAGACAGTGAGGAATCATTCTTAGCTATCATCACACCAGATCTCTGAACTGGTGTATTCATAAAGTATAAACCTAATACTTTAACATGTTCCCACCCTGAGTGTGTGCCTGCAGGTGGCGATGCAGCACCACCAGTGGGTCAGAGCTGCCTGGCAGCAGGATGCAGGAGCAAGGACCTGTCGCGAATGCAGTAAAAGCTAACGAAGAATTTGGATTACAAAGCTTACCAAAGCTCTACCATTAAAAATAATATACTTAGTAACATTTTAGAGAGGGAAGTTTTTTTTTTTTTGGTTGATAAAAGTTTTACTCACTTTTAACTTTTTTCTGCCTTATTTTTCATGTTTTAATTTATGTATAAAATATACATACATTTCATATAGTTTGTAAAGAAAAATACAATACAGTATCTTTTAAAAAAGAAGTCTTCTAGTGAGGGTCTGTAATAAGGAGCAGTGAAAACACTAGTTTATTAACAGGGATGGGAAGGAGGAAGGAGAAAGACCTTGACTTCCCTTCTGGTCAGGAGACCTGGTCCTCTCTGAAAGAAACAGGTGCAGCGACAGAGCAAGAGGCAGGTCTGGGCAGACACTCCCCAGCCAGGAAGGTTCACAGCAGTCTGAGGTGAGGAGACAATTTCAAGGTCCTAAAGTGCAAGTACCAAGAGAAAGGCCCAGGGCATGTTCAGACAGTTACCACACAGCAGGGCTTTCCTGGAAAAGGACAACTCCCGGTATGCTAATGCTCCTGGAAGGACCTCGATTTTTTGAAATCAGGTTGTTTAAAACTTAATAATGAATCTCTAGGCTTAAAATGCTATTAATGGCCTTTCTGATTCCTTTGACAATTATACCAAAATGTAGATTTCTATCAGGACAGTATTTCCTTATAGGCTTGTACATCTGTTTATAATACCGGAGGAAAAAGGGTACCTGTATATTCACTTGATAATCCGTGGGACCATGGATAGATCCGTATAACCCAAATCCGACTATGGAGATTCTTCTATTAACTGTAAACCTGAGGGAAAGACACAAAAATAAACAACAAATATCCACAAATGTACAAATTCTGCAGACCTTACTCTTACAAAGTATTACCTGGATCCAATTTTGCTTAAAGAAAGGAAAACTACCATAGATCAGACATCCTCAGAAATGTCATCTTGTTTGCTTACAAAAACCTTCCTTTCTGAAGCAAATGTGAAGTTAACAGGACCTTAGGTAGAATTTGCTTTCTGTAATATAAAAGGAATTCAACCCAAATACCCACTTTTTGTTTATTTTTCCAGTACTAGGGACAGGCCCAGGGCCTCTGGCATTCTAGGCAACACTCTACCCGCTTTTGCCGTCATAGTAATTGTAGTGCTGTTTACTAGTCCAGAGAGGTTTGCATCTCTTTCAGGAACACAGCTGTGCCAGCCACTAGGACTGAAGCCTATTACCCCAAACCAGGACACTCACTGAGGGCCTGTCATACGTAGGTACTGGTCTTGGCTTTGGGGAAATAATGGTCAACAAGACAGAGTTTCTAGCCCTACTGGGCGTTTCAGCCTAATGGCAAACACTGAAAAGAAACAAAAGAGGAATAAATAATAATTGTGCTAATAGCTATGAAGAAAGGAGACTGCTGTAACAGAGAATACTGGTGGAAGAGGGCTAGGACCAGGAGCTACCTAACTCTTACAATTAAACTCAACCAAGGATTACACACTGAGAGTAATCAGCAAGTCCAGCTAAGAAATACTGACCCATCTCACTCCATTTTATAAATGTTTAAAAACTGATGTTAAATATCGGGCTGGGGATTTAGCTCAGTGATTAGAGTGCTTGCCTTGCAAGCACAAGGCCCTGAGTTCGATCCCTGGCACCACAAAAAAAAAAAAAAAAAAAAAAAAAAATCTATGGAAGTGAAAGACTATAAAAACAGATACTCTGTGATGCAAAACAAGTAATCCTCAAGGTTTTTAGCCACAATTTCAATTATTATTATTACTACTACTAACATACCACCACCACTTAATGAATACTTCCTAAAGTGCCAAGCCCTGAGATTCAGTTCTTAGATGAATTGCTTCTTTAGTCATTGTAGCAACTCTATAAAGTAGTTTACTATTTTTATTATCCTGTTTTTATAGTTAAAGAAACAGGCTTTAGCTGGGTGTGGTGGTGCATGCCTACAGCCCTGGCTACTCAGAAGGCTGAGGTGGCGGGGTGTGTGCACCTACACATTTGAGACCTGCCTGGGTAACAAAGGTTACAGGTACCCTCCTGTAAGAAAGGGGGGAGGAGGAGGAGGGAGAAAAGGGCAGGGGGAGGAAAAGAAGAGGCAGGAGGAGGAAGGAGAGGAAGAAGAGAAGTAGAAAGAAACTTAGGTTTAGAAGAATGAACCTGCCCAGGTCAAAAAGTGTGGCAGGGCTGGGACCCAACTTCAGGTCCTTTTGGATCAAAGGCCTGTGCTCTTTAACCACATCCTACAAACCAGTCATAGTAAGAAGACTGTGTTAAAATTCTGCTAACACATTACTCAGCCTACTTTATTACACAAATGATATACTTACTGTTTTTAAAAATCAGAAAATGGACCAAGGATATATTCAGTGGTACAGTAGGTGCTTAGCATGCATCAGGACCTGGGTTCAATCCCCATATCAAAACAGAACAAAACAACACCCGAGAACATGCAACTAAGCAAATGAAAAGTTTACAGCATCCACAAATCCAGTTAGTCCTGTCGACCTTTTGTATTTGACTTTTCTATGAACATGTATGTACTGAAATCCTATCAGTATGTGTATGTTGTGTATGTGTATATATATGTGTATGTTGTGTGTGGGATAATCTAGGTTATTTGCAGGGTATTTTGTTTTATTTTGTTTTGGAAACACGATCTTACCCTGTAGTTCAAGCTTGTCTTGAATTCACTATATAGTCTAGGCTAGCCTCCAACTCACAGTCATCCTTCTGCCTCAGCCTCCTGAGTGCTGGGATTACAGGCATGCACCATCATGCCTGGCTTATTTGCAATTTTTATATGATAATGCTCTGGTTTAGAATGAAATCATTCTACAAAGCCTTATTTTCTTACAGTAAATTTCTAGAAGTAGAACTGTTGATAAAAATGAAAGAAACATTCTTACAGCTTTAGATAGACACTGCCAAATTACTTCCTGGAAAGATTAATACTCTATACGTCTACAGATATAGCTGAATGTGATGATGCACACCTGTAGGATGAGGCAGGAGGACTGCTGCAAGTTCAAGATTACCCCAGGCTACGTAGTGTTTCAAGGCCAGCCTGGAACTGGGCCACCCTATCTCAAAAAACTGGGGAAAAAAAACGGTACAGATCATTTCTGTCTCATTCAACCATGAACATTTTAATTGCCTTTGCTTTTGAGAAATAGATGATTGAAAAATTCCACTTATACTTCTTTATCAATGAGGTAAAAGATTTGCCCATATGCTTACTGCCCACTGGATTTTCTCTTTAATCAAATACCCTTTGTGTGAGACTCACCAGTTGAGAAAGTTTAATGTAGCCTTGAAAGAGTGTGTTGTACACACATGATGGTCATTTATAGTTCTTCTTTATATCTGTTATAAAAAGTTTCACATCCGTCATCTACTTTTCAACTTTATGGTGATTCTGGACATAACACTTCTCGATTATTTTAGCTAAGTTAGGATCTATGCCAAGTTAAGAGAAGACCACCTCATTCTCAAAATAAGAAACATTCACTGGTTCCAGTTTTCAGAGTTTTGGTTCTGTTGAAAGGTTTAATTTGTACGAATACTGGTCCATGGGATCAGGAAGGCTCTACCTTCCTTTTTTCAGTAGTTAATCCTCCCTCACAGTCATGTTCTGAATGCTCATCTATGTTGAGTTGGTTTCTGACCTCCACAGTCTGTTCCATACAACAGTAACTTCTTAACAGAGCTGTAAATACCTTTTCATGTTCGTCTGTATCACTCTTTGTCTCTTCTGGGGACAAGGTCTTATTAAATTGTGCAGGTTGGCCTCAAACTTTCAATTCTCCTGCTTCAGCTTCCTAAGCAGCTGGAATTACAAATGCGTACCACTGCACCAGACTATGTACCAGTTTTTTTGTGGTACCAGGGTTTGAGACTCAGGCCTGGCACATGCTAGGCAAGTGTTCTACCCCTGTGCTCTACTCCAGTCCAGAACCACTCTAAAAGATAAATTACTCTTCTGTATTAACTTTGAAAAAATGTTTCTGAGCCACTTCTCTCTACCAAAAACTTGTTTCTAAGGGGTTTTTTTGTTTTAATGGTACAATTTAGATGTACATAGTGATAACATTCATTATAGGGATTTGTACTGTACATGCTATCTTGCTGCTTTTTTTCCATTTCCCTCCCCTCCCTCCTTATTTATAAAAGCTTTGTTTCCATTTTTTCCTTCTATTCCTTATTTCTCTTGTCCCTCTGTTCCTTTCCCCCTCCCCCTCCCTTGTTCCTCTGTTTCTAAGTTTTGAAACTAATTCCATTTTATGTATAGATCAAAGATTTTTTTTAGTACAATTTAAATGTTCATTTTTTTTTTTTTTTACAAGCAGCAGCTACCACATAGAGGAAATATTCTACAGTCAGTTCTTGTTTTTTGTGGTAGTTATGTTCTATAGAGTTGCTGCATACTAGAATTAGCAAATACTGAACCACTGCTACTGGGAAAATATGGACATATGTATGCAAACATGTACCATAAATGGGTATGAACGCCCCGCCTCCCAGGTTATAAACTTACCTTCTTAAGGCAACATGTCCTAGGAGATTCTATTTTCTTTATTTTACAAAAGAGAAACTGGAATTCAGCAGTGGTGTCAAGTGACTTGCCTAAGGATGCCCCAGCAGGTGGTGTCACAGCTGGGGTCCAACCAGCCTAAGGGCCAGAGCTCCCTGAGCCACTCCACACTGCCTGCCCCGCCCAGCACAGCTGTCGGAGCCAGGGCCTCTGCAAAAGACTAAGAAAGTCCCCATGTACTGATTTTGGAGTTACAAATAAATTTCAGCCAGCAGGCAAGTTCACAAATATGGAAGCATGAATGAGTAGGATCAACTCAACTGTTTTATATGCAGACAGTCACATGGCACGCCTGTACCCTGCAGCTGAAGCTCTCTCGTCATGCTGATACACAGGCACTGCATCAGGCCACTCCGGTCTGCCCTCTAGTGTTGTTGTGCCCAGTGTCTACACACTGAAGTATGTATTTACATACTCAACTATACTATCAGGTACACTTATTTCTCCTTTAAACCTAGGCCATTTACCAAATAACAATGTACTGTAAAAAAGTGCAAACTGGGTGTGATGGATTGGGAACTGCTGATGTACATGCCACCTGTGAATAATGAAAAAGGTCTCTTCCAATGCTCAAGGCTCTAATTCCTTAATTTTTTATGACTTCATCAATGAGAAATACAGTAACACTGTTGCAAAACAGAGAAAATAGCAGGCAGCCCTATCTTGAGGTTTCAAATACTAGTCAGTCTATTGTATTAAGAATTATTTAAATTAATAGTTATAGCTAGAATAAAGGTGAAATTTTATCAAATCTCCTTGGTATCTACTGAAATCAAATTGTTTCTCTTTTGGTCTGCTATTTTCTAACATTGAGCCATTTTTCCATCCTCCAAATAAACTATCTGCTCATAAAGTATTACTTTTCTATGGTACTGCTACATTCAGTGTGCCAACAGTTAACATTGGATTTAATATTATAAATGAGGCTGATCTATTTTTTGTCTCGGCAGACTCTTATATCAAGATTATCCTTCTTTCAATAATTGACCAAGAAGTATTTTCTTCTTTAAATGCTCAAGGAAACTGTGTGTTCCTTGAATGTTTGATTAAAACTCACCTGTAAAAACCACCTGGCGAAGGGACAGTTCTTTGATAACTTTTAATTCCTTCCATGGTAATTGGTCTATTCAGGCTTTCTTCTTCAGTCAATTTTGAAAATTTATATTTGCCTATAAAATGATCCATTCCATCAAGATGTTCAATTTATTAGCACAGAGTAAATCCAGAATTAAACTCTCAGCATATGCTTATAGTCCCATTTGGATTTCTAAATGTGAATTTTTTTAGTATCCTTGCCAGAAGTTTATTTTATTGATCTTTTTAAGGAACCAAGTTATGGATTTATCAGTTCTACTGTTTTTAATCCACTCATTTTTGTAGTTACAAATGCATTTTATGTTCCCATTTGAAGGGCCAGGGAGGTGGCTCAATGGTAGAGCATTTGCTTGGCACATGTGAGGTCCTGCGTTACATCTTTAGCACGGCGGTGAGGGGTGGGGTGTGCCAGGTGAGAAGGACCCTAAAAGTAAACTCCCATTTTAACCCAAGAATTTATAATAGTCCCCCACTCAACTGGAGTTCTATTTAGCAAAGTTGTTATTAATGACCAGTATTACATTAAAGTGCTATTAAATAACTGAAAATCCAAAAGGCATGTTTTATGAAAACTGGTACTGATTGACATTTAACCTAAAGAGATACAGTAGAGCAAAGATAAATTCTTCAGCAAGGTTGTATTATGCATTTTTCATGAATCTTGCTTTTTTTTTTGAAGACAAGGTCTTGCTATGTAGTTCAGACTGGCCTTGAACTCACAGCAATCCTCCTGCCTCAGTCTCCCAAGTGCTGGGACTACAGATGTGCACCATCATGTCTGGCTATGAATCCTGATTTTTTTCTCGAAACTTCTACATTATGTATACTGAAACATTTTCCACACACCATCCAGTCAAACAAAAATTTAACATGCAGCTTAGTAAAGTGAAATTGACTAAATTATAGCTTTAAGCCAATAAAAACAGTATTTGATTAGCTAGGACTAGAACCAGCAGTGGTAATCCACACAGACTTCCTGTAACCGAAAGTCTCTCCCATCCTTCTGTCTTATTTCCTAGGAGGTCACCCTCAGAATTCAGTGAGGAGCTGGAGGGTACCCTAGTGACTTCTTGACTCTTGGATTAACTTAAAAATGTATCAAGCAAAGAGAGTGTAAGATAAAATCTTGCTTATTTGTCTCCCAGTCAGAGGAGAAGGCTGATGGACAAGCACAAGGATAAACACCACCTCTGCCCTCTGGCCGAGTCCAGCGGGTCGGAGTGGACAGTACCTGATGCGGTCGCTGGTCCCGCTGTAGCCCCAGCGGCTCTCCACCTGCTGGAACCTGTTGATGCAGCACTCCTTGCCCCGCAGGCAGCAGCGCGGGCGATCAATGTACTCCACTCGGGGCTTAGGGTTGACAGTGAAATGAAGAAAGAGGTTCACCACCTCACGGTCTGACAAAATGCCAGACTGAGCGGGACCTGCAGAGCACAAATATGAACCTCAGTAAAAGCAGTCCAAGCTCAAACTACTGCTCCACTTGACGACAGAAATTCAAATCTGGAAGATGTAAAAACAGCGAGGAGAATTCTAGCATATATACTTCAGCACATATATGGAATTTCAATACATTCATTTGAGGTCAATCTGAAAGAAAATGAGTGGTAAAATCATTAATAAGCCGAAGTTCAGCTAAAACTCTGAGTTACAGAAACCTCCCTGGATCTTGCTATCACCTGACCCCCACTGCAGCCAGGAGAGGAGCCAGCCCCTGCGATGGGACTGCTTACAAGACAGCCAGAGTTCTACTCCTAACACCTTGGATCCAAAGGATTGGATGTCTTTAGAGAAGCTGGCAGGTCCGAAGCATGTAAGACTACAGAACTGCCAAAGCAGCACACTGTATATGCTTACAGTTTTCCCATTTACTGCTTGAGAAGAGAAAACACAAATACCTTAAACTTATCCATGCTGGTTCTCATAAGTCGCCAGGCTAGTAAAAGCAACCAAAGAGACTCCAAAACACTAGGAGGAATGTGGTTTAGAACGTTTTACCAATTTTAGAAATTAGATTAAAAAATTTAAATATCATGAAATCTATCAGGCTGTTAAATATGGCCCAAGGTTCATCATTTGCTGTCTGTGGATAAAGAAAGATTATAAAGAAGGAAAAATATAACCACGAACTTAAAATCTATTATTTCAGCAAAAAAATAAAAAAAATAAAAAATAAAACCCCCCAAAACCAAAATTAAAAGTTGAAAACTCATCTTTCTCAGAATGACAAGAACTAAGATAAAAGAATTAAAATGTTTAAGGTAATTAAACTGTATGATAAAAAGGGAAGACCAACATGCAGTAGTTCTGAAGAAATGACAATAATTTAAGCCTATCGTGAGAGAAAATGCCCTTAGTTGAGAAGAAAGTGACTCCAGTCAACAGAGGGGTGAATCAAAATAAAGACTTTGAGACGATATGTCACGTGAAAGGATACACCTGGCACATCATCAGCAAAATGCTAAAAACCAAAGGTAATGTGAAATCTTTAAGGAACAAAAAGATACACTGCTTCTAAAAAAGCAATAGTTACTACTCAGGAGAATCAGATATAACAGGTTTCTTTTTCTCTCTGGCTCAGGGAGACTATTAAAACAGTTTTAAATGAGCTGGGTGTGGTGGTCCACACCTGCAATCTGAGCCATCAGGAGGCTAAGGCAAGAGGATGACTGAGTTTGAGGCCAGTTTAGGGACACAGTGAGTTCAAGGCCAGTCTGGATTACAGTGATACCACGTCTATGACAAAAAAAACAAACCCACAAACCACAACAACAGGAAGTTTTAAATAGACTTCCATGAAGTTATCATCTTACCTGCTGCAAACTCCTCAATTGTCATCAGCGGGAAGCGGATTAAAGAAAGTGCTTTTCCCAGAACTTTCTGTTTGTTTCCAAAAGTCACAGGCAATTGTTGTCTCTGACATTCTGCTTCTGCCCAGCGTACGACAGCTCCAAAAAGTCGACTTTCTCGAATACTAAGTGTGTCTCTTTCTAGAACTGCACAGAGTGTGTCTGTAGATAAAAATAAATTAGAAATATTTTGTTCTTTGACAGTAATATTGATAGACATGCTTATATTAAATTTTCAAATCTCAATGAAAAATAGGTTACTTTATAGTCTATACTTAAAAATATCAAAGAATTAAGAGAATTAAAACTCTAAAGCATTCTTTAAAAAAATTACTGTACAGTTAACATTCTACTTCTTACTATATATACAAGCATAAAGTATTCCTTTCTGTAATATATTCATGCTACTTATTAAGCAAACTCAAACATCCATAGTGAGGTAAGTAATAGCTCACGAGGTTTAAATTAATCACATAAATTTATGAAATCTACAGATTATAATTCATTCATTTGTTCAGCAGTATTTATTCTTAAGCACTACTATGTGCCAGGTACTATTCTAGGCACTGAATATCACTGAACAAAGGTACAAACCTGTGCCCTCGTGCAGCTTACATCCTAGTGCAGTGAGGCAGACCCATAAAACATAAGTAAATTATAATATGCTAGATGATGCACAGGGGCAAAACATCATGCTGGGCAAGTGGGAAGGACAACCTGAACTGCTTCACAGAGTGGCAAGATGATGGGGTTAGTGTGTTCATCAAAGCGAAGGGGTGTTTTATTGTTTTTTTTGGTGCTGGGGACTGAACTCGGGACCCTGCACTTGCTAGGCAAGTGCTCTACCACTGAGCTAACTCCCCAACCCCAGGGCGTGTATTCTGAAGGGGATTAATGGCAATGTATTTTAAAAAAAAAAATTAACAACTCACCCTTTGTTATCACATTGAGTATTCCGAAAAGAGACTGATTTCTAAAGAGATTGGATATGGTGTATGACAAAGAGGCATCAAGGACAGTAGCAAGGTAAGTGCTGGAGAGAGGAAGTGGCATTAACTGAGCCGGGAATGACTGCAGGAGGGATCAGTGTGTTCGGATGGGGAGAGTGTGAAGTGTAATTTGGAGCACACAACGTCAGTATAAATGTCAGAGCTGCACCTCAGACCCTAAATCTGACTCTTTTCCTCTCATCACGGGCAAAGTTAAAGAAGCTGAGTCACTTTTAAGCAACAGCAGCCAAGAAACAGTAGGCTCAGAGTCAGTTCAGAGAGGCTGCTTGGGTCAGCACGGCAGAAAGAAAGGATAAGCTGTGGCCCACCAGGCACAAGAGGAGACTCCTGAAGAGCAGACCTAAGTGCTAAAAAGTACCGGAGTCCACAATCTTGCACAGAAAGAGATTTTAAGAAACAGTATTTCAGAGCCCTTAAGTGCTTTACTGTATTCTACAGTTGAGTTCAGTAACGTATACTTAGGCTGGGGATTTAGTTCAGTGCTTAGAGCGCTTGCCTCGCAAGCACAAGGCCCTGAGTTCGATCCCCGGCACCAAAAAAACAAAACAAAACAAAATATACTTACAATGATGACCATTAGTGATTACAGGAACCCTAAATTTTATTCATATATTTGGTTTAACAAAGGCAGGTAAAGCAAAATGTTTCAGGTATCTTTCTCAAACTGCTAAAATAATATTTTGGTTTTAAAGAAGTGTTATTTTAGATGCACGAGAAAATTATCTACACAGAACCTTTCTCTCTAAAGAATTTAGATAAAACAGGCACAAATATAAAATGTATAATACTCATACTTTAAAGAATACACCATAGTTATATCAACAGATAATTAAAATATTAAGTATTATTAAATTGTCCAGAAATAAATATCAAAGAAAAGTTATCAAAAAATACTTTACTGCAATGGTCTATACACATTTGTACTGAAAGATAAATATCTGCTGAATATCAAAGATAGCTAACATTCACCAGGTGTAGCAGGACACAATTGCAATCTGGGTGCTCCGGGAGGCTGAGGCAGACAGATTGCAAGTTTGAGTCCAGCCTGATCAACTCAGTGAGACCCTATCTCAAAAAATAAAAAAGGACTCAGGATGTAGCTCAGTGCAGAAGTTTCAATCCTCAGTCCCACCCAAAATAAAAAGCTAAAAAAAAAAAAAAGTCCCTAGAACACAATAAGGGTTCAACAGTGTTAAAAATAAACTGATTAAACTTAATTTTTAAAAATCAAACTTTTCTTTCTTTTGATATAGCTCACTAGATGGGTACAAACCAAGGCTTTATGAAGCTTTTTCACAGTTAAATGAAAATCAATATACTGTACCCCAATACTTGCTGGATTAAGAATATACAGTGACCATAATATTCAATCATTCAATGGAAAAATGGAAGACTTCTCATTTATATGATTCTACTTCCCATTTATGTTTGCTAATAACTTGAGGAAAGATACACATACAGTAAACTTAAAGTTTTTTACATATGCATGTATGCCCATACACATGCATACACACACGTGCATGCTTGCGCAGCCCATCAACTGCCCTTGAAGTAATGTGAATTAATTTTGTTAGATCAATGTAATAAATTATCTTCTTCCTTTACCAAAAAGCTGTGAGAGAGACATAATCTCTCCTTCTACTCAAATCCTAGGGGAGAAAAAAAATCTGTGAACTTAAGACAGCTACAGAGGAGTTCCTGAAGCCAGCTCCTTCCTTCTCTAAGCTCCTACACATCCCTGAGATTCCCAATTTCTATCAGGTGCATTTAGGGGCAAGTGGCCCAGGGGGTGGGGAGAGGTAGAGGGACACATAGGTCTTCTCTTGGCAGATGAGTTAAAGTAAGCAATCACAGGTGAAAGACTAGTAACGATCATAAAAACACAACAGACTGTGTTTCATAAATGAAGTACATACAAGGCTGGACGTAATATAAGCAACTGTGAGTCAATTCAAATCAATAAATATTTATGGGGTCTCTCTAACCTGTGCAAAGTACCTACATTTCAAGATTCCTGGGCTCCAATGGCATGAATAACATAACAGCTGTTTATAAAACAATCTCTAGGTCTAAGTCACACAGATCCAAGCAGTGTTATTTCACATGAGCAGACTGAAGAAACAAAAGGAGCACTTGACAGGACCAGCAATGCTCTATGAATCACCTGGGCAGTGCTTGGGGTGCTCAGGAGACACCGCCAGCAGAGGCTGGGAGGAACCCAGGAGTCCCTGCCCTTCAGCCTAACACAAGAGCAAAGAAACCTCCAAGGCACTGTGCAACCGGCACGCAAATTCACAATGGCACGTTGAGTAACTACAACAGAGGAAGACACTAAGTGTCACGGAAGAAAGCGGTGTCAGCTGTCAAGAATGAGTTAGTGGTATAGTTTGAGGTAAGACGTTTTGTTCTGAAATGACCATCTGGGCTGACTGAGCGAGAACTATAAAAGTGGACAAAAAGGCATCATTCCAGGCAGCTAGTCTGTCTGCCAGTCAACAAATCCTAACTGAACATGTAGTACATTCTCCCACTTTCAGGGCTAGAGACACAGTAGTAAACAAGACAAATGACCTGCCTTCAAAGAGTGCAGTGGGGGGGGGGGGCAGGTAGATAAGCCATGTAAAGACAAAGACAAATATGTACTGTATACCTAGGTAAGACTTCAAGAGGGCAGCACATATCATGAGGAAAGGAAGTCAGAGCAATGAACAGGACTGTTTGGGTGTCTGCTCTAAGTAGGTCCGTGGCAGCCTGGCAGCCTGGCCCAGTCTTGAGTGATTAAAAGCAGGAAGCCATACAAACAAGGTCTCATTTATTTTGAGATGAGTGATTAGAAACAGGATTTCAATCAGAAAGGAGAGCAAACACCAAGGCCTGAAATACAATGACCCTGGCCAGCATGTTCACAGCATGTGAAGGAGGGGGAGAAAGGCAGGAGACAGAGCCAGATACAGGTAGTGACTGCTGGCTGCTTACCAAAATTCTGTTTTCTCTTCTTCTCCCTGGGATGTGACTAGTATGCACAGCCCAGCTTCCCTCAAAGCAAGGTGGCATCTTGGAAGTGAACTCGAAGAAATAAAGGTGCTATCTCGGGACCAAGGCTTTGCATGCTGGCATTTTCCCTGCCCGCTTTCTCCTACCTGTCAGCAACACACAACAGTCCTCAGCCCTGGGGAACGTCAGAGCCACAAGAGAACACTACTGCTAACTAGGACACTCCCTTGGCCTGTCAACTGAGTATAAAATAAGTTGATTTTGTGTCTGAGGTAGCGTGCACTTTGGGCTCTATCTGTTGTTACCACAGCCAACGTGAGCCGAGCCTGCCCTGACTAATATGAGGCCCAACTGCAGAGGGCCTTCTAAGCTTTGTAAAGAGTTTGAATTTTATTCTAATTGCAGTGGAAGCAAGAAAGTGACCTGAGTTGATTTATTTCCACAGATCATTCTCACAGCTGCATAGAGAACAGACCACGTGGGGAACAAGAGCAGACGGAAGGCCCAACCGGAGCCCCGACAGGAGACAGGAGACTGCTGAGAGCAGCAGAGGCTCAGCAGGCGAGGTGAGAAATGGCCAGACCACGTTCTACTCTGAAAGCAGAGACACCAGCACTGGTGATAACAGTGTCTGTGGAGGCAAAAGAGAAGAATTAACAGTAACTTCTGGGTTTTTAGCAATTGGGTTTGCAGTGGTCCCAAGACTATAAACAAAGGCCAAAGGAACAGGAGAGATCCAGAAAAGAGCAAAGGGGATTGATGGTTCTCTTTCAACTGCTGGAAATGCCTGCAAAAATCTCCAAATAAAAATGTCAAATAGTTGGGAATATGAGCTTAGAGCCCAGAAGACAGAGATTCAACATCTGCATTTTGGGTTTGTCGATACGAAGGTAAGGCCTGGGTCAGCTCAACCTGTCAGGCTGTCATCAGTCCCCTCACTCCACACACTCTGCGCTGTCCCCACTCCCTCTCCTCCCCACGGTCCAAATGCCACCCGCTCGGTAAGGGTCAGAATAGAACTTCCTCTGTCAAGACTTTCCCAACACTACCCCAATTTGAGGTAATCTCCCTACATTCTGAAGTTGCACAGTAATCATTTTCCACATATCTAATTTAGGAAAGGTGGAAACACATTTTGCTCTATGCCATCTCTTCTATTAGTATCATAAATGTTAATTTTCACAAATTTCTTCCTTGACTCTCTAATTAGGTGCTTCCCTAACAGATCGTGTTTCACTCTTCTTTAAATTTCCTATAGGGCCCTAATATAAGGTCATACACATAGTGAGCATTTTGATTTGACATCTTTTTTTTGAGACAAGGTCTTGCCATGTAGTCCAGGCTGCCTTGAACTCATGTAGCCTAGTCTGGCCTCAAAACTCATGGCAATCCTTCTGCCTCAGCCTCCTGTGTGCTGCTATAGGCATGCACCACCACCCCTGGCTTTGACATCTTTTAAAAAGCAATGAAGGCTGTAATATCAGCATTCTTGGGTGGCTGAGGCAGGACAACACACATTTGAACCTAGCTCTGGCAATTTAACAACTGATCAAGACCCTGTGTCAAAATAAAAAATGAAATCAAAAGGCTTGAGGGATGTACCTTAGTGTGATGGTGCTAGGTTCAATCCTAGTAAATATACACAAAAGCAATGACATAGTTAGAACTTTTAGGACTATTTTCCCACAAATGAAAGTAAGCAAAACTATTAAAAAGGTAGATGCTATGGTTTATATCCAGATGCCCCCCAAAGCCTCCTGTGCGCAAAGGTGGAGGGCTCTGGGGAGGTGACTGGACCATGCGGGTGATACTCATCGCGATGAGTTTACAGCTGGGTGTGATGCGGGAGGCAAAGCCTGGTGAGAAGAGGCGGGTCACTGTGGGTGTGGCCTGGCCCATCTTCCTCCTCCTCCTCTGATCCCTCACTGCCTCCTGCCTGCCATGGCACGTGCTGTTTCTCCTCCGCCAAACCCGTCATGGCACCAGTTGAACAGATTGAAGCCTCTGTAAAACTTTGCCCTGAAACAAAGCTTTCCTCCTTTAAGTTGTATGTGACAAGCACTGTGTTTCAGCAATGAGAAAGTCAGACAGTAGACTTCAATCATTTGGAAAAACTACCGATTTACATATACCTTGCTCTCCAATAAGGCCAACAGGTTATTCATTTTTGTACTTAAAATGTAAAAATTCAGTTTGTGGGGAACTTACCAATATCGATATCAGTAAACCCTTCTGCGCTGATCGCATCCACGGTGCTTTTGTCAATTGTATCTAGACAGAGACTCGCAAGCTGAGGTTCATCAAACAATCGAGCCTAAACATAGAAAGAAATCATCATTTGACTTCATTTCACCTTCAGGCTGTACACAGAGCTGATGTGGTAAACAGTTACAATTGCTAATCATATGAAAACACCTACCTACATCTTTATTCATACACTGCCGATTTGCTTGTATGTCACTCAGCGTGATCCATAGCAAATGCTCGAGACTAGATGGGCAGAAGTTATTTTTCCATTTCCAAATGGAGAAGCAGAGATTCAGAGATGTGTACTAACTCGCCTAAGATCATCTAGCTAGATATGTTGTAAACCCTAGTACTTAAAAGCCAACTCCTAGGATCTTCACTAACCTATAATATCAATTGCCAAGTATACCAGTGCAAAGAGACCAGATTCGTTTTTAAACATTTCCGGTTCTGTTGGGAAGACAGAGGGACTACAACAATTTTAGAGCATCAGAGCTCTGGGAATGTTAGCAAAAACACCACAAAAACAAATAAGTAAATTCATATGCTGGAATACTCTACTACAATGACAATGAATAATCTACAACTACACACAATACGATGAATCCTACAAACTTATTCATGAAGAAGAGAGTATAGAAACAAGAGTAGATATAATGCATGATTTCCTGACCAGCTCATTTTAGGTTTTAGGAAGTCAAGCTTATAGTATGTGCTTTACCAATATGCACATTGTAACTCAAAAAGGATGTTTAAAAGGGAGAGTGGAAGTCAAACTCAACGAAACAAAGCAAAGCAAAGCACTGAGGAAAGGTATGATGACAGGCATGACAGTCACTGGACTTGGGTCTAGCCTGGTCAGCTCTGTTTACAGCAGTAGAACAGGTTACCCTGATTGCAGTGCGCTCATGTGGGTCCTGCAAATCCTGCTGAGGACAATGCCAACCAGTTGACTACCGAGGCTAAACAAGGTGGTTCATTTAATTTTCAAGTGAAATTCATTTTAAAGGATTCAGTAATTCATGTTAGTTATGTTTATGAGAAAAGAGCATTACATATACTGGCTTTGTATTAAAATTTTAAAATTTACATGTATAATATATATTTTAAATGAGATCAATTTTTTTTAAATCAGTTTTTTAAATGAGGGAATAAATCAAGAAATGCTGTTCTTGGATTAAACATTGAGCCTGTTTGTATTGTCAAATTATTCATTTTAATCCTAAATAAATAGTATTAATAGAATATTAACACTTTCATGTAATTTCCCTTAAAAGTTGCAAGGATAGCAAAATAAATAAATTTTAAAAAACCCATTACCAAATTTACCTATCTAAACATTTTCTGTCTAGCATTTTGCCTCTTAGGTTTTCTCTCCACATATACGTGTGTGTGTGTATACACACACACACACACACACACACACACACACACACACCCCTTTCTTAACATGGATATTAATATGACTACAATATTATCTAATCTGGTTGAATTCCTACTTTGCCATTTGACTCAATGTTGTTTTAGAACATTTTTGTTTCTCGTATAGGATCCAGCATAGGACCACAGCTCATTTTTTTTTCATTTCTTTTCTTTCTTTTTGGTGGTACTTGAGACTGAATCCAGGGTCTTCACACTTAGCTACCTCCCCAGCCCGTTTTAAATTTTTTACTTTGAGAAAGGGTCTTACTAAGTCACTAAATTGCGCAGGTTGAGCTCAAACTTTCAATCTCCCTGCCTCAGTCTCCTGAAGTGCTAGGATTACAGGTATTACCACCATGTCCATCTAGTTCAGGAATTTCAAAGAAACACAGCACATTTTTATAAAGTCAAAGTCTACTGTCAGCAGGTATTTTTCATTGGCACAATTCAACTTTATTTTTAGTTGATGTTCATGTAAAACTTAAATTTCCAATCTAGGAAAACCAATATTTTGCAAAACTTATTTTATTCAGAGTAGCAAGTGTCAGTCCTTAGGTAGGCATCATGTCCTATGGAATCTGCTGCTGCTAAGTAAGCGTAAAGTAAATGTTCTCAAAATTTTGCTATTATTTCTGGTAATATTTCACAAGAAGTGTTTTTCTTAGCATAAACTATGGTGGTACCATCCCCTGGCACTTTGTTTTAGGGTGAAGTCACCCTGGGCCTTTCAGGTAAATGAACATGCTTAGTTCAAATGACTCCCTTGGTAGGAACAAGTGACTCACATGACCCCACCAGCAACAAAACTGCTGTAATGCTGGGCCCTCAGGCCCCCGAGACACTGCAATGCTCCTTTTCCTGCCACAGGGACATCTAATAACTAACCTCTGCTACTCCAACTGTGGTCCACAAATACTGGTGTCATCTGAAAGCCCAGTGATGTAGAACTTCAGACCCCAACCCAGACCTACTAAACGAGAATCTGCATTTTAACAAAATTCAGTTTGATTTCTGAATTGAGTAGTTTAAAATATAAAAGTAATTCAACCCCATGAACAATGAAGAATTTTATGAATATCAACGTACTAGTTTTTTTTTTTTTTTTTTAAAGACAGAGTATCACTATGTAGTCCAGGCTGGTCTGAAACTCACAGAGATCCTCTTGCCTCAGTCTCCTGAAAACTTACTAGAATTTTATCATAAATTGTAAAGAGGAAAGAAAATGCAGGGAGATAGTGCTTTTTAGTTTTAGGGCCCTGGTCAAGCTAATTTACTTCTCTGGGGCTCAATACTCAGTAAGTGATAATGAGATAATAAGAAAGCCTACACGTCATGAAGTTATTCTAAGGGCAAAATGAACTGATGCATACAAAATGCCAAGAAAGCTGCTGTTATAGTTTAAAGATGGAGAAACCCCTAAAGTCTCATGCATTGAAGCTTTGATCCCCAACGCAGCAACATTCAGAGATGGGACCTAGAGATGAAGAGTCATTAGAGTACTTATCACATCCATGGTTTAACCCACGGATGAGTTCCTAGTTGAATGGGCCATGGGAGGTGGGGACTGGGTGAAGGAGGTTACTGTGGGTGTGGCTTTTTTTTTTCTTTTTGGTGCCGGGGCTCGAACTCAGGGTCTTGTGCTTACGAGGCAAGCACTCTAACCACTGAGCTAAATCCCCAGCACTGTGTGGCTTTAAAGTGTATAGCTCGGCAGGGGCAAACCTGTGGCGCATGGGTTATTTGTTTTAAGACAAAAGATGTTAATGTATGAGTTGTTTTTTCTAAACTAAAACCTGTTTTCAGGCTTCATTGTAGTGTTGGCACTCTGCAGCAAATACACAGGTTTGGGGTTGTGGTTCGGGCGCTCAGTCTCTAAAAGGTTTGTGATCGCTGTATATCTTGTCCAGGGCCTTTCCTAGTTTTCTGTTGGCTCTTTCCCTGTCTCTCTGCTTCCTGGCCACCATCAGGGGAGCAACTTTCCTCTGCCATGATGTTTCTGGCCTGTCACAGGCTTAAGAGCAACAGAGCCAGCCAACCATGGAGCCAAACCTCTGAAATCGTGAGCCAGAATAAACCTCTCCTCCTTTAAGTTACTTAAGTATTTTGTCAAAATAATGAAAAACTGACCAATACAAGTGCTCGGCATATAACCATTGCCCAGTACATTTTGCTGTTATTATCAGCTGAGTATCTGGCATACATGGAGTTCTGTATTATGACCAAAAGTAGTGACATCAGCATGTTCTTTCTTCTACAAGTACAAATACTTAATGACAGGTTTTTCTTTTTAAAAGTATCAAGCATTTTCTACATGATATGAGCTTTGGGCCCTGGCTTCACCTGTTATAAGACTTTGGATAGGCAGTTATCAGCCCAGTTAGCCCAGGTTTTAATTTTCCTATTTGTAAAATAAGACTTGAGCTAGGCGTCATCAGTGATTATTTCCAGTATTAAAATTCAACTTGTTTGCAACAGCATCTCACTATGCTGCCAAGGCTGGTCTCCAACTTCTGGGCTCAAGTCATTCTCCCACCCCAGCCTTCCGAGGATTACAAGCATGTGCCACCATACCCTGCAGGATTACATTAACTCAGAATCCTTTTCTTTCTTTTTTTTTGGTGCCGGGGATTGAACTCAAGGCCTTTTGCTTGCTAGACAAACACTCTAACCACTGTGCTAAATCCCCAGCCCCTTAACTCAGAATCTTAAAAACAATTCATATAAAAGCAATACAACATTGTCTAAAAATACTTTTGTATCTAAAGGAAGAAACTCAGATTGTAAGCATTTAACAATTGCTAAATTAGAAATGTTAAGGAGTGGTTAGTGGTTCCACAGGTATGTTCAGTTTATTAAACATCGTATACAATTAAAATATTTGTATTTTTCATTGTGGAGGTTATACTTAGTAAAAACTTAGTAAAAATTTTGAAAAATAATTTATACAAGCCTAAATTTCTAATTTTTCCAGGAATGCGGCAAGCTTCCAGATTTAGATACAAAGAGAATCAGTATTACAAGCTTTCTGGAATTGAAATAGTCAATCTTTATGTCATATCCAGCAAAAGTTTAAAGATGTCCAGGAAATTGCAGGGTATCATACCTTCAATCACAGCAGGAACAATAATGGAGTTCCTAGCTCCAATCCTAAGTAGCTATTTAACCTTGAGTTACCACACCTCACTTACTATAAGACTTCAGCTTCTCTACCTGTATGATTCAGCACTGCATTAATTCACCCTTCTTAGAATAGAAATTTGATGACACTACTATAGTTATGTGAATGTATTATAAAAATAACTATAATACTTTAATACTCCAGAATAAATTCTTCAGGAAATACCAAATATTCACATATACTTACTTTCTAAGCTACCATGATACACACTTAAACTATATTTACTTACCTGAGTAAGTAACATAAAGGCGTTATCTGCTCTAAGATGTTTGGTAAGAAATTCCACACAATGTGCTTCCAAGGCTGGGACAGCATACTTCTTAGCAGTATACAGAGTGGTCATAACTGTTTCTGGACCAATTTGAACTTCATCTGAATACAGAAATCTAGAAAGCATTCAGAAAATTTACAGAGATGAACAGCCTTGTTTTAGATCAGCAATTCATCATAGCTATACCTTTGAGCAATATTTTAAAAGATAATGATCAAACTAGAAAGTAATCTGAAATCTGCATCAGATTTTACAGTCTGCAAGGCACCTGTACACACATCATCTCATTTTATTCTTACCGACTCCTGAGAAGTAGGAAGTGTCTCCATTTTACAGAGGAAAATGAGGTCAAGTGAAGATTATGAGACAAATATACACCCTGAAGCCAAGTCTTCAGAGCTCTTTTTAAGCACTCCGCAATTGTTTAGGGTAACATGGTTTACTTCTCTCCCCCTCATCAAAAATTTTTCAGGTCAGTAAATCTACAGTTGGTTACAGTCACATGTCTAAATGTCAAACCACTCATTTATTTCCTGACTCATTTATTTAGTGCCTTCTTATTCTGGGCATTTTTCGACATTTCACTGTTATCCCAGAATTAGCATAATGACCATAGATTAGAGTACCTGGGCTTTGGAGGGATAAAGCAATTTAATACTCCAGTTGACCCTCCATATCTGCAGGTTCCACATCTGTGGATTCAAAATAGACATAAAAAAAAGTGGGTGAAGAGACTTGCTTGGATTTGAGCCTGCTCTATCAATTGTCAGCTGTGTGACTTTAGCAAACTATTGCCACTGTATGCATCTCTAAGATGATGACAGCAATAGTATAGTACCTCCCTGCAACATTGTGGTGACATTTAACATAAATTAAAACACAGAAAGCATTTTGAATAGCACCTGACAAAGAATTAGCCTCAGTAAATGTTGGCTACTTAACTGTATATGGTTATCATTTTCATCGCTATTTTTCTGTGTTTTGGATTTATTTGCACTTTTAGCCCTATTTTTGTCCCCAGCAATTATATATTTACATTTTGAAAAATTCTTGCTTTCTTGATTACTCCTTTTTTTCTCTGCACCATTATGTCTTTGTTTTATGGATTCAAAAATTTTCTCCAGACTCCAAGATAATATTTTTTAAAGTTTTAAAATACTTGTTTCCTGAATTGCGTGCTTCACTGAGTATCAGGTGCTGTTTGTCATTCATGTTTTGCTTTTCAATACATGTCAAGTGATGAATGTCTCCAAGTTCAGTATTCTAGTAGCTGGTGTGTCTCTAGCCAAAACGTCTCCAAAGTGGAAAAGGTGGTTTGGGAGCTCTGTGTATGTGGGAGGTTTGTTGACTGGCACCTTTCCTGAGTAGGAAGTTGGTCCTGAGGTCAAGGACCCCACAATGACATTATTAGGAGAGCTTTACCCTGGGACTCCAAAGTCCTATCAGCAGCTCCATTTATCTCCAGGGAGTTTGTCTGATTTATTTACAGAGGACCCTGTCAGCTGTCACCAGCAGTGAGTTGGGGAGATGGTCTATAAGTAGGATTTAAATTGATTTCCACCTCTGAACACTTCTTTCTCACTTCTGCCCTCTGCCCTCCCAACACTTAGTCTAGACCTTGTTGGGGTTCCAGATCCATCCATCAATAAAATGCCAACTGCTTTATCTTCTGTCTACACTGCTGCTCTTCTACTAAGCTGTCTCTCTTTTCCTCATCTCTGTAACAGACATTCTTTCATATTTCTTAATAGTCATTTTAATTGGAAGAGAGAAGACTGTGTGCTCAATTCCATTCCTGAATTAGAAACCTATGAAGTTCTTGTTTTAAGGATTAGGTAGAAGTCTTTATACCTACCTAACTTGGTATTTTTATCCCCCCTAAGCAAAAACAATTAAAAGTATGTATGAGACCCTCCCATTCAAATTACTTTTATTAAATTATACTTTTGGTAATATACTTTTGGTTTACAGAAACACTTTTAAGAAGCTTTCACATTTAAAGACAGATTAAAAATAATGTTTGTTATAGTAATCCCTTCTTCATGATGGCACCCATCAGGATTTTTGGCCTTTTACTGGCCTAATTATTAGACAGATATTTTTAATCTTACAATAACTGTGAATTATAACTGATCAACCCAGTTTCTCTTTTTGCATTGCCACTAAGAATTAAAATGAAGGACACAACTTATCCATACCACATACCCAATATTAATTAGCTTCATTCTTGGCTCTATTTTACTTCTTACTCTCTGTGTTTCTTATAAGACATTTTAAATTATTTTTCAACAAGTGTAAATTAAAAATAAACTTGGGACTATCAACAACAAGAGCTGTTTCTTCTATTTTTTTCCCATGTTTTGCCTATAGGACCAGACACAGTGTGAGCACATATTTAAGTCTTAATAAATACAAGTGAACTGACTAGATCATTCAGTATAGGCTTCTGCATAACACTGATAGGGAAATTATTCTCATTTGTAACAAAAAACTAAATTACTTAAAAATCCAGGATTCATCTTGGTTCATATTTTACTTACAGTTTCTCAACATTCTATTGAATTACCAGAATTTCTTTAATATAAAACTAAATAAGGCAAGATTTGCAAAACATAATTAAAACAAACACATTACCATTACCACAATTGGTTGTATTTGAAAGTGACTATGTAAGCTTTCATACACAACCACTAAAAAGCACAAGAGAATGATTATATGTCATCAAACCATTCCTGTTTGCTCCCCAAAGACAGTTTCCAAAAAAAAAAAAAATTTTTTTTAGGTTACACTTAATTAATTTTTTAAGGCTAAGAAAAGGCAGTAAAATTTGATTTTATATTAGGAAAAAAACCCCCACAAAATCATGTATGAGGATCTTCTGACTCCAGGTTCAAGTCCCAGCACTACCCCCCCAAAAAATAAATAAATAAAAGAGTACCTATATACTATCAGGCATTGTGAGGTCTTAGACAAACATATATAGGTAATACAGCTTTGCCTATTAAAAAAAAAGCTTAGTTTGATAATGAAATGATTAAAAAGCAACATCCTAATTGTAAGTATCCATTAAGCACTAATACATAATAATTTCTTTTTTTTTTTTTGGTGCCGGGGATCGAACTCAGGGACTTGTGCTTGCAAGGCAAGCACTCTAACCACCGAGCCAAATCCCCAGCCCCTAACTAATTTCTTAAAATACTGCTAAGAAGGCATGCCTCCCAGAATCTATGCTGTTAGGCAGATGTTACCTAAAGAATCTGAGCTGGCTGGCTATGACTCCCTTTGGCCAACAGATTGTGGTGCTGCAATACTGCTAGTCTGGGGCCTACACCTTAAGGAAGCCTGGCAGCCCCTGCCTGTGTGCTCTCAGCAACCACTGGCAGAGAGCAAGCTATTCTGCTGAACAGACTGCTGCAGAAGGTCTGTGGAGAGGATCTGAGACTAACCTACACACGACTCCAGCCCCAGAAGATACCTGATAGACCTGCATGAGAAACCAGAGAGGCTAAACGAACCAAACAGGTGATCTCAGTCAACCCACTGTGAAAAACAGATAATAAAGCCCTAGTTTAAGCCACTAAGTGTCGGAGTGGCTTGTTCTATTGCACTAGACAACCAAAACATGCTCCAGAGATTAGATGAGCCAGAGCACAATTCTGCCTGTGGGTAGAATTAAGTGATGCTTTATAAAACAGGTAAAGCCTGAAGATTATCTTAAGTATAGTAATTAACTGTGGAGCTCTTCTAGGCAGAAAGACTGCAATGGAAGTAAGGAGGCCTTAGAAGACACCCTTTAAAACCTCAGGACTGGGCCCCAAAGGGGATGGAAGGGAACAGGAAGAAACAGAGATCAGATCACAAAGCTCTCCTGTACCTGTTAATGTGTTTAAACTTTATCCTGTAAGCAAAAAGAAGTCATTAGAAGATTCAGGGGAATCATGAGTATTTGAGTAACTTAAGAGCATGAATGGAGAGTTGAGTCTATAGACAGTAATCTGGCTGAAGGCAGGAAAAATAAATGAAGAGAGGGAGAGCAGAATCTTTGGGAATGGTCCAAGAAAATGAGAACTTTGTAGGCCAGACTGGAACCAAACTATAACTTGAAGCCAAGCCCTTAAGTCACTTCCTGGTTGACCACAGAATCTTTTTTTTTTTTTAATTTTTTATTTTTACCAAGAACATGTATTGGTACATTGTATACATAATGATCATAATCAACATGGTTATTTTGTACCTGTACATGATACATCTTGGCCGACCACAGAATCTTTTAAGACCCAAGTTTGGAGATTTTTTTTTTTTACTGGTAGCATTATTATGACAAAAGCTGCCTGATACAGGGGATACTATTGTGTACCTGCCTCAAAAGAATGTTCCAGAATTTAAATGAGCTCACAGAAGGTGCTCAGGAACAGTAAATGACACACGGTGAGCACTCATTAAACGAAGACCTTTTTATTACTGACGTGTCCATCTGCATGCATGCTAGACATTCTTTTGTGAAGGTCCAGTTGGATATTGCAGTCCAGAGGGGAGCAGAGTCCTGGAAACAGAGTGGGGAGCATGTAATGCCATGTATTCATGGAGAACAGAAGAGGCAGCTGAGGACACCGTGCTGAGAAATAGTTACCCCATGACCCCTCCCAGCCACCACTCCATTTCTCTGCTCCCCTTTGCAGCAAAACTCCTAAAAGCACTGTTTATACCAGCTGTCTCCAGTTCCTTATCTCCCATTTTCTCCCCAATTTACTCCCATCAGTTGAAATTATTCTAGATAATTATCAGTAGCTTCCCTCTCATCAAAACTAATAATCAACACAATGTCATTTTACCCAACTCTCAGCAGCACTTAACAAAGTTTCCCATGGATGACATAATTTTCCAATCCCTCTTTTATTTTTGGTGCTGGGGCTCAAACTCAGGGCCTTGTACTTGCTAGTCAAGCACTCTAAGCACTGGGCTAAATCCCCAACCTCCAATCCCCCTTTCTTGAAACATACCTTGGCTTGATTTTGAGGACACCATACTCCTTGATTTCTCTCCTAAGTGCACTGACAGATAGATGCCTGTTTCATTTCCTGCTCTTTTTCCTCAGCTACCTCTCCACACAATAGAATAATGCGGGGCTCATCTCTGCACCGCTTCACAATGTACCCTCCCTTCTCTACGTAATTTCATTTGGCCTGTTTAAATATCATTCATTCTTAACTTTCAAATTTACATTCCACTCGCAGCTCTTCCCTGATTCTTATCTGTCTATTCTGCATTCCTACTCCAATGTGTTGGAAGTCCCTCTGTGTTCCTCTTTAAATTATATCCAGAATTTGATCACTTTTCACCACATCCATTGCTACCTCCCTGGTATAACTCACTGTCATCTCTTGCCTGGACTAGTGTGAAAGCGTCTTAATTCATCACCCTGCTTCCTATTCTCCTGCCCCTACAGTCTAATCTCCAAACGGCTGCCAGAATCACTTACAGAAAATGTAAATCGGGTCACAGCACTCCTCTCTTCAAAGCCCTCCACACAATTTCCCTTGGATCCTGGACGAAACTCAAAGCCCTGCCTGGCTTCTTTTTGATCTCATCTCTGCTCAAATCATACTGGCTTACTCTAGCAGTTTCTCCAACAAGAGAAACTTATGGCCTCAAACATGCTTTTTCATGCTTTAGAATGCACTTTCCCTCATGGCTTGAGCATTTTTCTTCAAAACATTCATCACTATTTGACATTTTACCCAAGTTTCGCCTAACTAAAGTATGCACTTGGTTACAGCAGACTTTTTCTTGCTCATTCCTGTATCCTAAACACCAAAAACAGAGACTGGCATATAGCATTTGTCAAAGAAACAACTGAAGAGCATCTTTTTTTGTTTTAAGAGAAGAGCATCATTTAAAGGTTGGGCAGTTTCTCAAAGAACTTCAAATCTAAGTTCAAAAGCCATTAAGTAATACTAATATTAATACACTTGATCATAGCCAAAAGGCCGAAAAGCAATATTATTAACTAATTCAAGTTATAAACACAATAAAAGTATGCTCCAGCTCCTCTGCTTTTCCAACTCAACAAGTAATAACTATCAAACATCTTTCTGTCCCCAATATTGCTTAAGCACAGGACCTGTATTTCACAGCCAGTCAATCCCTAAGTTTAAAAATCAGTCTGGCTATTAACTGCAGAATAGAACAATGACCAGAACATGAAGAAGGATGAGCACCATGAAAATATAATACACTAAAAATAGAAAATGAGAAATCAAGTTGCACTGTGCTACATTTCAAGGACTCTAGAATTCAGTTCTATGAAGGGGAAAGGAATAGCCTCTGAAAAATATGACATGTATTTTTCCTCTACGTTCTAGCCTATCAATGTCAGTATTCTTTCAAAGAGAAAGATACCTAGCAATATTTTTAGATCAGTGGTTCTCAGATTTACCCAATGTATCACTATGAGAAAATACTTAAAAATGCTCTCAAAGTCTTGCCTCCAAACTTGATAGTGCAAGGAGAGAGAGGGCATGTACACACTTAACAAGCACTCCTGTAAATCACGATGCCACTGGCCCACAGATCATTTGGAAAAATACTTCTAATCTTGAAAATGTAAGGAGCTACACCCAATCCTCCTCGCCAGTCTCCAACTAAAAACCAAAATGATCTAGTTCCTAGCTTCTGAGTTTTTTTTCCCTCCTTATAAATACAACTGAACTGAATTACAGAAAACACGGGACACACAAAGAGAAAAGAAGCAAACACAGACACCGTCGTCTTAACAGGCTAATGTGCCTTGGATTAGCATTGTGGTGTTTCCTTCTGTCCTTGTCTCCATAAGCAATGCTCATTCAGGTACATTTTGCAGTTGTAGTCACGGGGAACATAATTCCTAGTGCTATTTGCCAGAAACATTTTTCATGTTATTACTTGGTGGTCTTCGTTTAAGTATTGTATTTAGTGATTTTATTACTTTCCATCAAGTGGGCCTACTGTGTATCTCACCCTTTCCTACATAGGTAGCTGCCTTCTTCCTCATAAATATAAATAAAGCTGCCGTAAATATTTCTGTACAGAACACTTTTTTAACACTAGATTGCCTAAGTGGGGAAAGAAAATCCGGAGCACCAGACTATTTTCCAAAAGGAAAATCTTTGTCAGAAAACACCCCCCAGATGTTATCTTTAAAAAACTCTGTCGGGCGGCTGCGGATTTAGCTCAGTGATAGAGGGCAAGCGGGAGGCCCTGAGTTCGATCCCCAGCACCCAAAAAACAACCAACCAAACAAAAAACTTTGTTGGGTAAGCAGAAAGGGGAAAGTACCTCATTGTTTTAATGTCCACTTCCTTATGTACTAATGAGGTTAAACATTCTTTGTATTTTTTTTTCTTTCCCAATTACGTATGCTGGGGGTCCCTGGCACTTATTTCCAGTTGTGTGAACTTCGGACTTCCTTTTGCTCTTCCTGACAGAGCTGCGAGCCAGCGGACCGTGTCTCCGGTCCCGTTGACCCGCCCACTCTGCACTGTTACTCAAGACTCGCCTACATCGAAAACACGTTCTTCTCGGGCGGCCCAAACCACGTCGCTATGATGAAACGCACATGGCTCCAGGGAGCTGGCTGTTAACCCTGGACCGACTTAACTACTAGACTGCTCGGCCTCGGCTCCGTCGGCAGAACTCGACAGTGCCACGCTGCGCCCCTTCCGCTCCGACCAGTCACCCTCAAACAACCGAACCGCAAACCCCACAGTCGGGGCGCGATTCGAGCCCGAGTCCGCCGAGCCGGGCGCGCCCACCCAGGCGGGCCGACCCCGCCGAGCGTCCGAGCGGTCGCTTTCCCTCGCCCCCGCCCGCACCTGAGCAGCGCCAGGAAGGCGGCGGGCTCCACGTCCGGCAGCTCGATCTCGGCCGACGTGGTGGCCATGCCGCCGTTGAACATGGCGTCGAAGACGGCGCTGCCGGCCGCTAGCACGAAGCGGTGCGCGGGGATGCGCTGCGGGCCGCCCGCCGCGCCGCGGCCCTTGCCCAGCACGAAGCGCACGTCGCTCAGCAGCTCGGAGTTGAAGAGGAAGGCGAAGCGCTCCTTCAGCGACGCCTTGGTCGCCTGCCAGTTGTACAGCGGCTCGCGCTGCAGGGCCGGCGGCGGCGGCGGCGACACAGGCGGGCCGGGCTCCGCCTCGCTCCCCGGCGCCGGCTCCCCTGCCGCGACCGGCCCGAGAGAGGAAGCCATCGCCTTTGCGCCGGCCTACGCCGACAGCTCGCGCGCGCCCGCCACGGACATCGCGGCCGCAGCGGCCCGCCCCCCGCCTTCCGGGTGGGCGCTTCCGGGCGGGCTCTTCCGGCGGACGCGCGCGCCCGCGGCGCTTCCTTCCCCGGCCCGCGCGCCGCAGGCCTCTCCCTGCCCGGCGCGCCCCCGCGTCCCCATGGTCCCCGCTCGTGCCCGCGGCCTCTCCCTGCCCGGCGCGCCCCCGCGTCCCCACGGTCCCCGCTCGTGCCCGCGGCCTCTCCCTGCCCGGCGCGGCCCGCGCCCCAAGGTCCCCGCTCGTGCCCGCGGCCTCTCCCTGCCCGGCGCGGCCCGCGCCCCAAGGTCCCCGCTCGTGCCCGCGGCCTCTCCCTGCCCGGCGTGCGCGCCCCCGCGTCCCCGCTCGTGCCCTCGGCCTCTCCCTGCCCGGCGCGCCCCCGCGTCCCCACGGTCCCCGCTCGTGCCCGCGGCCTCTCCCTGCCCGGCGCGGCCCGCGCCCCAAGGTCCCCGCTCGTGCCCGCGGCCTCTCCCTGCCCGGCGCGCCCCCGCGTCCCCACGGTCCCCGCTCGTGCCCGCGGCCTCTCCCTGCCCGCGCGCTCCCGCGTCCTTCCACCTCCTTGAGGCAGGCGCGTCCCCGCCGGACAGCGGCGCTGAGGCGCGCAGCGGACAGAGGTGGCGCTGGAGCGGCTCGAGGCCGCCCAGACCGGTAGGACTTTTTTTTTTTTTTGGTGATGGGGATCGAACTCAGGGCCTTGTGCTTGGGAGGAGACCGGCAGGATTTAAAGAGCTGGAAACTCGCACTTTGCCTAGAATCCCAGCACTCTGGGAGGCTGAGGCGGGAGGATCTCTAAATTCGAGTCCAGCCTGGACAACTCAGCGATCTAGCGAGACTCTGTCTCAAAAAATCCAAAAAATGAGGTTGGAGATTTAGCGCGGTCGTACACAACTTGCCTTGCAAGCGCAAGGCCCTGAGTTCGATCCCCAACACGGGCCTCGCAATGCAAAAGAAGGGGTGGGGTAACTCGGTACAAAAGCCTTGGCTCAGTCCCTGCACATCATCGCGGTGCTCTTTAACAGAGGTGTATCATCCAGAGTGATACTAATTTTTTTTCTTCTACATTGTTGTCAAGAAAAAATTAAAATTATGAGGCACGCGGAGAAAAAGAATCTTTTTCTCAGAAAATACAGAATGAGACAGAACGGTATTTGAAGAATTAACTGGCTGGAAATACTCCCAAACTGATGAAATACATCAAACTACAAAGGAGTTCCTACAAATCCCAATCCCAAATAAGTGAAAACGAAGCAAAAAATTGCCAACCTGGGATACAGCAGAATGCCCTTCAGAAATGGGGAGATCGAGGCTGAGTTTGCAGCTCAGTGGTAAAGCGTTTCCTGAGCATACATGAGGTCCTGGGTTCTGAGGGGGGAAATGAGATCAAAATTAGACAAAAATAGTATAGGAAAGGAAAACTGTGGGCGAATATCCCTGGTTAATATAAATGCAAAAATTCTTGACAAAATGTTAGCAAACCATATCTATCAACATGTCAAAAGTATTATGCACCAAGATCAAGAGGGATTTATCCCAGGAATGCAGAGTTTAACATCTGAAACCAATCAATGGATGCATCACAATATAAATAGAATAAAGGACAAAAGCTATATGAGCATCTCAATGTATTTAGAAGAAGCATTTAACAAAATCTAAATTCTTTCATTAAAAAAATACTTAAACTAGGAACAGAAGAGAGTTTTCTTACCCTGATAAAGGGCATAAAAACAATTCATAATGAGTCTTAAGATTAATGGGAAGAGACTGAATATTTTCTCCCGAAGATCAGGAATAAGACAAGAATGTTGGTCCTCACCACCTGTATTCAACATTGTACTGGAGGGCCCAGCCGGGCACTAAGGCAAGAAAATGAAATAGAAGGCATCTAGATTGGAAAGAAAGTAAAACTATTCAAATTTTCAGATTACATAATCTTGTATATAGAAAATCCTGAGGATCCTGTACACACATACATGCACACATACACGAAAACTGCTAGATGAAAGTTTAACAACTGCAAGACAGAAGATCAATATACAAAAGCCAATTGCATTTCTATATGCTAGGAAGGAATAATCCAAAATGAAATCAAGAAATTGTTTCATTTACAATAGCTTCAATACTTGGGGATAAATTTAACAAATTCACAACTTATAACAAACTGACAAAACACTGTGGAAAAACATTTAAGTTCTAAAGAAATAGACACACCATATTCATGAATCAGAAGGGATGCCAATGCTCACTAAATTGATCTACACAGCCAACATAATCTTTATCAGAATACTGGCTGGCCTGCAAAAACTGATAAGCTGATCCTAAAATTCATATGACAATGTAAAGGAACCTAAATAGCCAAAATAATCTTGTAAAAGAAGAACCAAGTCGGAGGACTCATAGGTACTTGCTGATTTCAAAGTTTTCTCCCAAGCTACAGTAATCAAGGCAGTATGTACTGGCATAATGATAGTATTAGTCATGTTTTTGTTACTGTAACAAAATACCTGAGATGATAAACTTATAAACAGGAAAGTTTTATTTGGGCTCACAGTTTTGGATGTTTAAGTCCATGACTAATTGTTCCCATTTGGGCCTGTGATGAGGCAGCACATCATCGCTGATTGCTCAGAACAACCCATTTGCCTCATGACTAGGAGTAAAAGAGGAAAAGACCCACAATCCCCTTTCAGGTCATGTTCCCAGTGACCTAAAATTTCTCCATAAATTCAACATCCTGAAGGCTCCACCACCTTCTAATAACCATCAGGACCAAACCTTTAACACATGAGTCTTTGGGACACATTTCCATATCTGAACTACAGCTGATAGACATATAGATCAATGCAAAGGAATCGAGAGCCCATAAATAAATGCAAACATCTAGAGTCAATTGATTTTCAACAGGGATGCCAAGACCACTCAGTGGGAAAAGAACAGTCTTCACATCAAATGGTGCCTCATGTGAAAGAAGGAAGGTGAATCCCTACCTCACACCAAATGGGAAAATTCATTCAAAGTGGATCACAAACCTAAATGTAAGAGCTAAAATTATAAAACACACACATATACATTTGATTATAATTTATTATAAAATAAAAGTGGTGTCATGATTTCTTTTTTCCCTACTTAATATATTGTGGAAATTGTTCTATGCCAGGAAGTTCTGCAGTGAAATGCTTTCACATGTTCAAAGATTAGATACTAAATAAACTATTGAGAACTCAGATGAATTTCCAGTTCGCATTCTGAAGTTAGCTTAGCTGTAATGTCATAACCCAATAGCACACAGAAAACAAACTATCCACCAGTTTTGTACTGTGTATGAATATAATACGAAAAATCTCAAAGTAAGAGCAGGTAAAATATAGCATGAATTAAAAGTGTAATTAACTACAACTAAGTAAAAATTTTTTTTTTTTGGTGGCAGGGTTTGAACTCAGGGCCTTGTGCTTATGAGTCAGTCACTCTAACCACTGAGCTAAATCCCCAGCCCAACTAAGTAAAATTTATTAAGTAATTTAAAGGTAGTTCAATAAAAAGTAACGATACCAGCAATTATAACCTCCAAAATAGACAGCTTGACCCAGGTACCAAAAGACGTTTCTATATATTCTTTAACAAAACAGTTTCCTTCTTGGGCATTTAGCCTATTCAAATATATTCACAGAACAGCTGGGCATGGTGGTGCACACCTGTTATCCCAGAAATCTGGGAGGCTGAGGCAGGAGGATCCTGAATTTGAACCCAGACCAGGCAACTTAGCAATTTAGACCCTGTCTCAAAAAAAAAAAAAAAGATTTGGGACTGTAACTCTGGGTTTAATTCCCAGCATGCACCCCAAATATATATGTGTATTTGTGAAAAGATGAAGTACATGAGTATCTCTGCAGCTTTAGTTGTTATAATAAAGTATTGAAGTATCCATTAGGAGAGACTTGGTTTAATTACAGTATATTCATATAATGGAACATTATACAGCCATTAAGAGAATTCAGTAACATTGTATGTGTTAGTATGGCAAGCTCTTCAAGTTCTAGAGTCCAGTGAAAAGGGAAGATTAAATAAGCAAATTAAAATGAGCTGTAAATCTGAGATAATACACAATGAAATAGAGCATAGTAGTTTATACTGTCTGGGTCAGTACTTCTTAACTATGTAACAAAGTATTAACCAACACAGCTTTGCTCTTGCTTTGTCTTTCTCATCTGTACATTTATTACTTTATAATACAATTAGCACTACCACAAAGTCAGGAGTGGACCCAGATTTTATGGGTCTGAAGAGTCTATGATGGGGAAGGAATATTTAAGATAAAGAATGCAAAATTAGAAAATTGGGGTATATGGCCTTTTTTGTACAAATCTTCTAGACTTTCTTTAGTGTTGGAAACTATGAGAGAAATCAGAAGAGGGTTTATTATGAGGAAAAAAATCATAATAAATCACACATTTTTAAAAAGCCAAAAAAAAAAAAACCACAGACAAAACAAATTCAGCTAATAACAAATTCATGATCTTTTTTCTTACATAACTGTTTGAGCTTCTGTCACACTTTTCCCTTGCAGTTTTGGCTTCATACACTTTGTTTCTTCAAGTGAAAATGATTTAGGAATATTATTTTCTAGAAATTATATTTTCTTCTGGCATGATCAAATCATTTCTATTGCTTCTTACCAGGAATATGCACCTTTCGTTGTGGTACTGGGAATTGAACCCAGGGCCTCACACATGCTGGGCGAATACTCTTCCTCTGCGCTCCATCCCCAGCCCTTGGAAACATGCGCCCTTAAGGGTGGCTCTGAAATCTGAGGAACTCAACATTTCTGTATGTGCTAGAGCAGATGTTTGCAGTCCTGATGAACTCTATTTTGTGTGATCTCTTTCACAAAAGGGTGTGATTATCCATGATTGTAATTGATAGACTATTCCTGACAGTAGAAGATTTTTTTTCACCAAGTATGAATAAGAACCAAGTTCTCTGTTTATAAATTTACACTTTGATGGACTGGAAGAATTTTCCACAGGCTAGCTTCTGTGCTCCATATGATTAGCCTTGTTTCTCTCTCCTACTTGCACGCGCTAGGACTGGGTCTCAGAGGATCTATTTATAGTATAATAAAAGTGCTGGCCCTGTATCTTCCTGTCATGATGCTGGCTGACTCGGGCCGGAAGGTGCAGGAATACGCCTGGAAACTCTTCCTACAACATCACTAGCACAGGGGCCTGCTAACCACAGAAGAATTCCTCCTGAACCTAACTTGACACACCCCTGACTCAGCTTCTTAATGCCAGAGGCCCCCACCATCACGTCAGACACAGCGGTCTCAACCAACCTCTTTAAAATAGCTTATGTTACGAATTTTACATTGTGTGGAGATATTGCTAGGACTCTCCCAGGGTCTCAGAGGGTGTCCCTGAGGTGTCAACAGATATTACCTAATATATGTTACCAATACAGTAGACGAATGAAAATAGCACACTTGGAGGTCTCTAAATAGACCCCATTATAGAGATGCCTATAAAGATACAGGATGAAGATAACACCTCATATTACTCAGAAAAATATCTTCAGAAAAATATCTTAAATAGTATTTAATTTATTGACGTTAGATTGTGTATTCACTACCTATATACCTGAAAGAATAAGATTATATATTTTAAGAGATGAGGAATAAAAAGAAAAAACAACAGAGTCAAACTATAAAAGAACTAGAATAAAATTCAAGTGAAAATTATCTGCTTTTGAGGTAGTAATGCCTTTCTAAACATAACCCCAAAGACCAAATCCATAAAATAAAAATACTGGTAGACTTACCTATATAAAGCTTTTAACTTCTGTTCACCTAAAAAAAAAACATAATAAAATTTAAAAAGACAAACTGGGAAGAATATTTGCATGATTTATGGCAAAGGCATGGTGTCTATAATATATAAAGAGGCTTTGCAAATCAATAAGACAACTGTCCATCTCTGTCCTCCTTTTTAATGGACAGAAGACACCAAGGGAAATGCACGGAAGTGTAACCTTTCTGAAGAGGCATTATAAAATATGCCCACAGTTTCTGTCTTATGTTCAAGCAGTTCACCTGTGGGAATTTATCCTGAAGAAATAAGAGCTGTGTGTAGAATTAAAAACAAAATGCTGTACTAATTTTAAAATGGAATTAACCTAAATAGATAATTAATTAAGTTATGGTACAACCAATCATATAACAGAGCAATAAATATCTGTTGGAGAGAGTTTTTTTAATGTGTAAGTTTCTCAGCCCCTCATGCTGGGTGAAAGGCGCAGCCCACAGAACATGGTGCACAGTGTACCCCTTTATCCCGTGTGCTCAGAGCGCATCATTTCATTTTTAATGCTGAGATATAACTGACAGTATATAACAGTTACTAATTGCAGGGTGATGTGATTATAGGTGATTTCTCTTTTTTTTTTTTTTTTGAGACAAGGTCTCACTATGTAGTTCAGACTGGCTTTGAACTCACTATGTAGCCCAGTCAGTCTTGAACCTGTGGTGATCCTCCTGCCTCTGCTTCCCACATGCTGGGCATGAGCCACCATGCCCGGCACATTCTTTTTTTTTTTTTTTTTTAATTTGAGGGAAAGAAAGAAGTTGGAAATTTTTTTAAAGTAAAAATACTGTGAGATGAGACCACAAACATTTTGAATTAGTTACCTGGTAAAACTATCAGGGACACTGGGTGTGTCTGACCCATAAGATGTCCATCGCTTCCATGACTTCCTCTGAAATGCTGCAAGTGCTCACCTTTTGTTTGACTAAATGCAAATTAATTCCATTCAGCACTCATGGCAAGGCTCTAGGGATGACATTACAAAAATGATGAGAATAAGCTGGGTGTGGTGGCCCATACCTGGAACCCAAGCAGTCCGGGAGGCTGAGGCAGGAGGATTGCAAGTTCAAGTCCAGCCTGGGAAATTTAGCAAAATTAAAAAAAATTTTTTTTTTTGGTGCTGGGGATCGAACTCAGGGCCTCGTGCTTGCAAGGCAAGCACTCTAACCACTGAGCTAAATCCCCAGCCCCGCAAAATTAAAATTTAAAAAAAAAAGTTTTTTTTAAAAAAGGGATGAAGATGCAATTCAGTATAAAGGCCCTGGGTTCAATCTCTAGTAACGCAAAAATACAAAGCTAAAAACAACAACAACAACGAAATAGAAATAAAAACCTGACTGGAATGTATTACTTGCTCCAGAGAAGCTTATAATTTAGCAGGAGGGTCCCATCAGGGCCCGCCCGCTTAGCTAGAAATAATGTTTTTCCTATCTGCTAGGTTTCTTTAAACATCACAGCTATTTGCCACACCCTAGAACACATTCTGCTTTTCTGTGGTGCTCTCCTTTCTTTCTTTGTCCCTGCATTCTGGAATTCGGCCTAGGAAAGGAGTACATGTCACCATGTGTGCTGGTTTATAATTAGAACCAACGCGTGGACTTACAAGAAAAAGAAGACCCAGTGGCAAAAAAGAAGAAAAATTAGTCAGACTTTAGAAAAGGCAGTCAAAGAAAGAAGGAGGAAGAGACCTGATTTGGAAAATAATTTAATGCCACAGAAGAAAAGACATTTTAAAAGCACGAGAGGCCACGATTAAGCCCTCGCGATTTCCGTGTTCTCAGGAGTGCACGGGCAGAGAGCCGCTACTGGATCCCTCCTCTTTGAAAGGGTGAGCGTCGTGGGTATAAATAGAAACCAAGGGCAAGAAGCTGCGGCAGAAGGACTCCCGTGCCCCGCGGAGACTGATCCGCCTGCGAGATGCCACCCTGCTCTGAGGCAGCAGCTATGCCCTGAGCCCCAGAGCCTTCCCGGGCTCCACCAGCCCCACTCCTCCTCACGCCACGGTGCCGACACGCTCCGGGCCCCTGCGTCATACCCTCCCATGTGTCACCACCACCACCACCCACCCCGAGAGAGACACTTTTCAGAAAGATGTGGCTGACCTAAGCCCTGCAAACCAACATTCCTCCCTTGCCAGGGTCAAGAGTTTGGGAAAGTTGGGATCCTGTGAGATCTTCATGGACTTCCTAAATCTGCTGCGTGCGTGTGCGTGTGTGTGTGCGTGTGTGTGTGTGTGTGGATGGGAGTTGAATTTGGGCCTTTGCACTGAGCTGCATCCCCAGCCCTTTTAAAATTTGTTGCCCAGGCTGGGATCAAACTTGCCATCCTCCTGCCTGGGCTCCCAGTACTAGCGTCACAGGCGTGGCCACCACACCTGGCTTCTAATCTGTTACGTTATGTTGTAATTTGTCCTCCTTTCTTCTGACCCCATAAAAGCATGTATTCTCTTGGCCCAGTATAACTGGACTAAACATTAGATTATTTGACCAGACAAAGTCTGTCCGGGGGTTCGTCAAAGAGGCGTGTAGAGGGAGACATGTCTGCTAATTAAACAAGCAGGAGTCCGGCGCTCTGAGCAGCTTGCTTAGATGCCAAGATAATGCCAAGTGCCTAAGTATTGAGGTTCCTGTTTCTGGTCATCGATTTTCTCCTCCTTTATTCTCTTTCTTCCTCCTCTCCCTCCTCCCGTCACAATTTCTCATTTTCAGATTCCACTTCTAATTCACTATGTCTCATCCGACAGGGAGAAGAGGCAGAACACACGCTAGAGCCGCACACCTCGGGCCAGTTCCAGCGCCGGCCCTGATTAGTATGTGACTGCATACGCGTTGTTTGGCCGCTAGGCCTTGAATTATGACTGCAAAATGTAGATTCGGAGATCTGCTTTATAGAGTTGTCATGAAAATTAAATAAGATAACATCATAAAGGCCTGAGGACAGTGTCTGGCACACATAAGACGTCTTTACAGGCATTTAAAAACAATACATATCCAGGTGTTTTAAAATATTAATGTCTTTGAGCAAATGAGGAGACATTGGAAATTGGCAAATTTTCTAAGACTCTGAAGACCTGAAAATGTCTTGGTTTTTTTTTTTCTTTTGTTCTAAGGAAGTCGGTCTTGCCGAGAAAACAGCCCTTTGCAGGGCACCTCACTCTCACCCCATCCTGGCACTGAGCCTCGTCGTTCCAAGGTATGGAGGCGGGTGTCGGCTGGGTCCTCTAGAGAAGTAAAGGCGACTCTGATTTACATTCTTACAAGTACTTTGCTCTTTCTGGTGGGAAACTGCAAAATGTTTGCAATTTGAAGAGACCTATGTATCGATCTCTGACTCAAATTTTTAAATTTTGTTTTTATTGGTAGCCCAGGCTGACTTTGAACTTGTGATCCTCCTGCCTCAGCCTCCAGAGTAGCCAGGATTACAGGCACACACCACTGTGCATGGTGCTGATAGAATTTTTTGTTGGTTTGTTTTTAGTTTTTATTGTGGAAAATTTCAAGCTTGCACAAAAATGGGAGGATTCCCTGACTTAATTTTCATAAAGACTATCTCTAGGTCTGCTTCCCCTCTAACTTTCATTAGAGTTAGGGTTAACTATTTTCATTAGACTTAACTTTCATTAGACTTTCATTAGGGTTAACTATTTTCATTAGGCTTAACTACTGACACCCTGAGGACCCTGAGCACACCGCCCCCTCCCTCTGCCAGATGAGTGTAGGGAAATCCACACTGCTTGAGGTCTGGTTGCCCATTTACTGGTTGTAATTTTATTCATTTTCTCTAAACCATTTCTCTAATTCACTTTCTCTAATTCATTTTCGGCATTTTAAAAGTGAGGACGATAATGTGCTCCTTTTTAAATAGTTGTGTAGGTTAACTCAGTTACTCCTACATTTCATCAAGTCCAGGACACCACTGGTTATAGAGTTCATCAATATTTCATATACTGCTGTGAAACAGAAAGACTTCCAATTAAACTAACAGGCAATGCTTTTAAAACTCACCTAAGATTTTTATTTTGTATTTATTGAAAAGAGTATTCCATATTTACTTAGAAATATTTGTGTCTTCTATCACTTATAGATTTTCATTAGTATTTTTTATTTTCTGAAGCCTACATAGTTTTTTTTCCTCCATTAAATCACACTTATCAATTGTATGATGCATTCTGACTTCAGAGAATGGTAACAAATACACATTTAGAATTGATGAAATACACTATATGCAAACCAAACTGCTTACAATAGGAGTAAAATGATTTTTCTCTTATTTTTCTTCTTTCTGTACATTTTTCTTTGCAGAGTTCTTTTTTTTTTTTTTTTTGGTGCTGAGGATGGAACTTGGGGCTTTGTGTTTGCAAGGCATGCACAAAGTCTAACCACTGAACTAAATCCCCAGCCCCTGTAGAGTTCTCTTATGTTCAGAATGTTTCTCGAGTTAAATGATTTTGCTTATTGATTTTCAACCATGTGAATTTTGATTTCCACTTCCTCTAATGATGACTTTAAATAATTTTATGGACTTTTCTATAAGAAAAAATTTAAATCTTGGCCTATTATTCATGTGTATTTGTTCCTTTTTATGTCTTTTATAAATGGCAAGCCTCACATGATACAAGAAAATCCATTCCAAATCTAAATGTGAAAAGCATAAAACGTCTTATTGGAGCAGGCAAAAACTTCTTAAAAAGGAAATAAAAACTTTAACCATAAAAGAAAAATGGATACATTACACTGTATTAAAATGAAAAACTCCAGCTGGGTGTGCTGGCATATGCCAATTAAGAAGGAAGAGGAAAGCCAGAGACTAGGAGAAAATATTTGTGATACATAGATGGGACAAAAGACTAGGAACCAGAATGGGAATACTGATTTAAAAAAATGCCAGGTATGGTGATGTGTCCTGTAATCCAGCACTCTGGGAGACAGAGGCAGGAAAATTAAAAGTTGGAGTGCAGCCTGGGAAACTTCAGGACACCCTGTCTCAAAATAGAACATTTAAGGAGGGTGGGAATGTGGCTCAGTGCAGAGGCCCCGAGTTCAAGCCCCAGTACTGGGGGAGCGGGGGGCAGACGGAAGCCAGCACTGCAGAAAAGGGACTAGAGACTTCAAGAGGCACTCCATGAAAGAGGTTGTACAAATGGCCAAGAGACACAAAAAAGATGTTGAACATATTAAGTCATCAGGAAATTGCAAATTGAAATCAGGCTGACAGTAACAAGCATTGGCAAGGATGTGGCTCAATAAGAAGCTCATATACTCCTGGTGGGAGTGACTACAGATGAAGTGCTTCTTTTCAACTATCATAAACCAAGACCTATGCCCTTAAGACTTTTCTACCTGTTTATTTCTTAAAGTTACATATTATAGTTTGATATTTAAACTTTCATCCATTTTGAACTAATTTTTGTATAAGATGTGAAGATTTGGTGAAGGTTCTTATTTATTTATTAGTATATGTTTGCAGTACATAATGTTTACATTCCTTTGTGAATTTGGGGCATATATACCACACACCTTAATTCTTTTTTTCATCCCCTATGCTTCCCCTCCCTCTTTCTCCCTTTATCTCTGGAACCCTTTCCCCTCTGAGAAAGATCTATCTTCCTACTTCTTATTATCTATCCTTTATTTTGCTCCTTATTTATATTTTGGGTTTCTCACATAAGAGAAACCATGCAATGTTTAAATTTGTGTGTCCGTTTTTTTTTTCGCTTAACATTATGGTCCCAAAGTGCATCTATGTACCTACAAATGCCTCAAGTTTATACTTTTTATGGCAGAGTAGTGCTCCATTGTGCCTAAGGACTACATTTTCTTTATCCATTCATCTGTTGATGGACATATGGGCCACTTCCAAGATCTAGCTATTATGAATTGTGCTGCTATAAACATAAACACGGGTGTATATATATATCATTGTAATACGATGTCTTTAACTCTTTCAGGAGGATACCTAGAAGGGGAATAGCTGGGTCAAATGGAATTTTTATTTTTAGTTTTTTTGAGGAAACTCCATGCTGATTTCCACAGTGCTACACCTGCTTTTCATTATCATCCCAAGATGAACATATATATAATATATGACCCAGAGATTCCACTACAAGAGATATTATTATGAATTGTATGTGTGTTCACCAAATCACATGCCAGAGAATGTTCCTAGCAATGCTGTTTGTAATAAACTTCTGAAGTACTGATCCTCAGTAAGATAACATAAATTGCTGAATATTCACATTAAGTAAAACACCACTCATCTTAAAAAATGAACAGATGCTTGGAACAGTACACTCGAATCTATAAAACAGCATCAAGTAAAAAGGACCAGATTTTAAAAAGTGGCCGGCCAGGTGTGGTGGCACACTGCCTGTAGCCTCAGCTGCTTGGGAGGCTGAGGTGAGAGGACTGGGAGTCGAAGCCCAGCCTGGGTAACCCAGGCAACCTGGCGAGACCCTGCCTCAGAAAAAAGAGTGCATTCTGTATAATTTCACATCTATAAAGTTAAAAAACAAAGACAGGGGTGTAGTTCAGCAGTAGTGTGCATGCTTAACATGTGCAAAGCCCTGAGTTCAATCCCCAGGACCAAAAAAAAAGTCCAAAAACAAGAAATGAATCATGGTATTAGCAGTTAAGATGTGGAAATGACAAGAGGCTACTGGTACAAGCCAGAAATGTGGATCAGCAGAAGAGAATGGAGGACACAGAAACAACCATAGACACATTCATCTATTTGATCTTTGCCAAAGGAGTCAAAACATACACTGGAGGAAAGATAGCCACTTTAATAAATGGTGCTGGGAAAATTGGATATTCATATGCAGAAGATTGAGTCTAGACCTACATGTATCTCTTGCCATGCACTAAACTAAACTAAAATGGATCAAAGATCTAAATGTTAAAAGAGAAACACTTAATCTGCTAGAAGATAAAATAGATAAACTCTTGAAGTCATAGGCACAGACAAACACTTCCTGAACTAAACCTCAATGGCACAAGAAATAACACCAACAATCAACACATGGGGTCATATAAAATTAAGAAGCTTCTACACAGCAAAGGAAACAACCAACAGAGTGAAGAGATAACCTACAGAATGAGAAAATTTTTTTCCAGTTATTCCTCAGACAGAGGACTAACATCTAGAATATATAAAGAACTCAAAGAAAATTAGACCCCCAAATAAAAGACAATGAAAAAATGGGCAACCAAAATGAATAGATACTTCTCAGAAGAAGTACAAATAGCCAATAGATACATGAAAAAATGTTTGATGTTGCTGGCCATTAGAGAAATACAAATTAAAACAACACTGAGATTCCATCTCACTCCAGAAAGAATGGCCACCATCAAGAAATCAACCAAAAACAAATGCTGGTGGGCCTGCGCAGTGGGATGGGGGAAGGAATCCTGCTACATTGTTGCTGGGAATGTAAATTACTACAACCATTATGGAGATCATTATGGAGATTCCTCCAAAAACTAAAAATAGAAATTCCATTTGACTCAGCTAGTCCTCTTCTAGGAATCTTTCCAAAAGAGTTAAAGTCATCACACCACAGTGATACATGCAAACCCATGTTTATATCAGCACAATTCATAATACTGAAATCTTGGAAACAGTCTACATGCCCATCAACAGGTAAGTGGAGAAAGAAAAGGTGGTGTTGATACATGATGGAATCCTACTCTGCCACAAAGGAAGAGAGACTCGAGGTGTTTGTAGGTAGATACATGCATTTTAAGACCATAATGTTAAGTGAAAAAAACAGACACACACGTTTAAATATCACATGATTTCACTTATGTATGTGAGAAACCCAAATATAAATAAAGAACGAAATAAAGGATAGATGATAGGAAATAGGGAGGTCTTTTTCAGATGGGAAGAGGATCAAGAGGGAGGGGAAGGGAGAGACGAGGGATTTAAAAAAAGAGAAAATCAAAGAAAACAAATGGAGGAGGGTTAGGGCTGAGGGACGGGCATTAGTCCTCCTCTTCAAGGTGACTAATGTGCCGTCGGAGGCCAGGGAAAAGACGTGGAGTCCACTGCTGAGCCTCTTTTAGCTCCAGGAATGCAGAACTGGGAGCCAGTAGCCCTGCCGTGGACCTGCTGGGGAGGGGTAAGGTGACCCCGCTGCTGGACCTCCCAGTCGGGGGCCAAACTGACAATGCGACAGTGATTCATTGCACCTCACGGGGCCCATGAACGCCAAGTGAGGCTGAGCCAGCTGGAGAGAGCTACAGGTCAGACAGAAGGTGGAGGTCAGCTGTGGACACCAGAACAAGGGCCAGGCCAGCTGCACCTCCGCCATCACCAGGCTGCATGTACAGGGGCCCCAGTGTGAGGCCGGGGCTGTCCATACCCACAGTGTCCTGAGGCCGCGTGGGTCCTTCCTGGTGTACACAGCTGCTACCTTAGAGACAGCTGGGGGAAGACGGTGGGATGAAGGCACTGAGTCATTGCACCTGTGAGGTGGCCTAACTGAAGGGACTGGTTATTTTCCTGCCTCAGCCTGATTGTCCAGGAACAAATTAAGATCCATGTTTTCCAAGTCACCTAATAGGTGGGACCTGGTAAGATCAGATCACTCGAAAATAAAGGGGTCACATTTCTTCAGTGCTTTTGAGCATTGCTTGAATACATTTGCGCTTCCTTTCTCTCTTTTGCTGACTTATTTTTCCTTGATTTTACTAACCTGTAGGCTTTCGTTGCTGCTGAAAGTGGTTCGTTTTAGGAATTTTCCAGATTTTTCTAATAGAATTTTAGAAGAAAGGTCTTAATGCTTTTACTCTCCATGCTACCGATTATTCGTTAGTAAAACAATTTTGTAATTTCTCTGACTTTCAATCTGTCTAGCATCTGATCATCTCTCTGCCCACCCAAACAAGAGCCACTTTGTTGGAGCCACTTGCCAAGTGTTGAGGCACAAATCCACAGGGCGTTCCTTGGCCCCTGCTTCCAATGCTGAGGAGGAACTGGTGACAAACACTGTCACACCTTCTCCGGTCCCCAGCTCACACGGGGTTGTTTGTATCTTCAGTGTGGACGTGTTTTAGTCACCAGGCATTGTTCTGGCCTCTGGGCTTCTGAGTCTTTTGAAACAATAACTGTACTGGTCAGCTTTCCGTCACTACAACAAATTCCTGAGATAATCAGGCTATAAAGAGAGAAGACCTCATTTGATTCACAGTTTCAGAGCTTCTGGTTCCTGATCGGTTGGCCCAGTACTTTTGGGGCTGTGGTGAGGCAGCATATCCTGGAGGAAGTGTGTGGTGCAGCATGTTGCTCAGCTCATGGCCGAGAAGAGAGCAGAAGCAGAAGGATGGCCTAGCCTAAGAGCTCCCACTGTCCCCAGCTCCTAAAGGGTCTACCACCTGCTAATTCTGGGGAGCACCCTTTCACTGTGGACCCTCATGGGACACCTAAAATCCAAATTAGAGAATTTCTAGTGTTTGAGAGCTTCCTTGCTTCATGGCACATCAAGATGTCCACCTCCTGTCCCGCAGCCAGACTCAGTCATTTCTCTAAGGAGCCTTCATTCCCATATCAGGAGATGCATTTAGAAACTGGGAATCTGGCATCTAGGGGAGTTCATTTCTTCTTGTTCATTATTGTTTCTAGGACTCTTCAATGGAAAGAGCTGAGTTGAAGGATATTAGGGGAGGAGCACATTTTGGGAAATTGAAGGGAAAGCTAAAATTTCAGTTATTTTCCTATTATCAATAGTTACATTGTTATTATAATAATAATAAGTCTGTTACAGATACCTTTCTAGTTCTATCCCTTTGAATTCATGCACAGGATAATTGACTCTTGCAGAATTTCTAGGACAAAGGGCATGAAAGCGGAGGTACTGCGCTTAGTTATTTTCTCAGAGGCTGTCTGTATATAGCACCAGCTATGTAATTTGAAGGAGCCAGTGTAAAAGGATTACGTGTGGCTCTGGGTCAGAAAGCGTGAGCAAATTCCAGTAAGGTAGTAAAACACAGAGCCCTTGTCTTTGCTCCATCTCTGCTCTCCCCTTCTCCCTCTCCTACTTCTGTTCCCCTCTTTCTCTCCAACTGTCATGATAGGGTTTTTGTTTTTTTGTTTTTTTTTTTTGCTATTTAATGTTGGGTTGCTTTGGGCACAGGGACACTGGCAGGCTAGGGGCAGAGCTCGTAGGTCTCCCGGATGCTCAGTCTCCAAGGGTTCCTGGGACTCGCTAGCAGCAGGCTCCCCTCCTTCTAGCCATCAGACCACTGCCTTGTGGCCGGGGACAGGAAAATTGAGCCAAGACTCCTCTGCCTGTACGCCTGCTGCTCAAACTGCAGTGTCTGGGTGAACGCTAGGGCACTGCGACCTGTGCGCCAGGCTGTGTTCTGTGCCTAGGTTGCAAGTACACTGAAGGTTTGTCTGCTGAATGTACTCAGCAGTGCCGACGTGGGCTGAGGCTGGTTGCCACCGTGCCTTTCCGAGTTGCCACGAGGGCGCATGTGCCCGACTCCAGTCCTTCCCATGCCTAGGCTAAGGTCCCCACAAGGGGTGGGGATGGCAGTGAGGGCTGGCCAGCCTCAGGGAAGGAGAGGCCAGGTGAGGCTCAAGGCACAGGGCAAGGCAGTGGGGGACTCTGGTTGGTCTCTGAGGGGGAGGAGGCGACGGGAGGTGGGAAGCTGCATGCCCCACTGTCGCATTTGGCTTCATTCATAAAACTTACATTCAAAGATAAATTTACTAACAATTCTACCATGGCAACTGCAAAGCATCAAACCCAAATGTGCAGCTTCTTAGAGCATAGGGCCTGAGGAGGCTGTACTTGTCCTCTGTCCATGAAGCTGCCCCTGGCTATACAGTACAGAAGTTTTCGAAATATGCTCAGGGCGCTGGGGTTCACGGAGGCCCTTGATGTGCTCTGTGAGGCCTCGACTATTTTTGTAACAGCACTGAGACATCGTTTGCCTTTTTCTCTCTCATGCACCTTGCTGAATGTAGCTGACTTGTGCTTCTGTAGCACATGGGACACAGAAGCAGAGGACGCTGCTGTCCTTCCTCCCCCCCTTCCCTCCATCCCTCTGTTCCTCCCTCCCTCCCGTCTTCCTTCCTTTACTTCCTTTTTTCCTAATTGCTCTGCCTGGAGTTCCAGCACAGTATTTATAAGATGGTGACAGTAGGCGTCTCCCTTTGTCATGTTCCTGACCTTGGCAGAGGTTTGGAGGCACTCGTTCTTGACTGAAGAATGGTCCTCCCCTATCCAGGCAGGTCCTCCTCATGCTCAGAGGGACGCACGTGGAACAGAGAGTCGGAGGGGACGTCCTTTCTGCCCCCAGCCACTCCAGCCAGCTGAGTCAACCCTGGTGGTCAATGAGGCCACAGGTGTGGCGGCCGGATCACCCTCGCATCTTCTGTTCCTGATCTTAAGGGCAAAGTTTTTAGTCTTTCACTATTGAGGATGATATTAGGTATGGGTTTTTCATAAATTCCTAATTTGCTGAGTGTTTTTAGCCTGAAAAGTTTCAATTTTTAAGAATGCAAAGGGATCCTAGAATCACGAATATTGAGGGGTCGGTCCTCAGACCACTTTGAGACCTAATACACAGCATCAGAGCAGGGCATGGCTCTGAAGTCGGTCATGTGCCTGGTTTTGAACTGCAACTGGGCCACTTACTTGCTGCACGGCCTTGGCCAACTTACTTAACCTTTCCACGCCCCAGTTTCCTTATTTGGAAGACAGGGATGATAATAGATAGTAACATGGTCTACTCAGAAGGTTATGCACAAATTAGACTTGGACACATCAGAAATGTAGAGGAAATGCTCAAAAATGTTAGCAATTACTCAAAGAACTGAACCAATTTAAGTACAAACTGGCAGTTTCCGTATTACTATTTTCCAAAGGTTCACCCTGTATGGATTTAATAATGGGACTTTCTCTTTGATTATTTAACGCACAGTGCCTTGTTTTTCAAATTTATATTTGTGCAATTGCTTTTGTTCACATTTGTGTCATGGTTAAAAATCGCTCCCTTTTCAATCTATTTTAATTGCCCAGTAGTACTTTTTTTTGGCCCTGGCAGCAGCGGGGGGTGGTGGTAGTGGCAGTGGTGTTGGTTCTGGGGATTGAACTCAGGGCCTTGTGCTTGCTAGGCAAGCACTCTACCACTGAGCTAAATCCCTAGCCTCTGTAGTACTTTTATTGTTAGCTGTCTCACATGCTTTTTTGATGTAGTCAAATATAAGATAAATAACTAACATTAGCCCAATTTACATCACATTATCAAATTTGTTGTGCAAATAACAATCATTTTAGGGCTCTGGGGACATTGAGGAGCCGGCGTTATCTGTCCCACACATTCTGAATCTTAAATAAGCCACACAGACTGAGCAGAGTTGCCACAGTTCTGCTGCAGTGCTATAAATATGACCTTCCATGAAAAGGCATGTCATGGCCAGAATGAAATCCAAAGCAGCAAGCCGGGTTTCAGAGTCCACATCACTAGAATATGCTGCCTCTCAGGTTACGGGGAAGTAAATATAGACCAGGTTGCTTATGGGAACACAGTTCCCTTAACTTTGCCAATCTCTACTCCCTTCCCAGCCAACAGCAGCTGGATCAGCCCAGCTAAGTAGGTCGGCTTATCCCTCTTCTGCAAGCTTCACAAGTACCCTTTGTTTTCAAGTGCCATTTTTCCCACCCTTGCTTTGGAGTTCATCCTCTTGCTGTCTTGCTCGACTCCCTATCCATTTTCTTTTTTTCCTTTTTTGGTGTGGGGTATCGAACTCGGGCCTTGTGCTTGTGAGGCAAGTGCTTTAACCACTGAGCTAAATCCCCAGGCCTGCCTATCCATTTTCTTTCTGGGGATTCTAATGTCTCCATTTCTCCAGGCTCCTTTTCCAATACCAGTAAGTCTGTAGTATTTCCTTCTTGGAACAGACTGTCTTCAGCCCTGCTTCCGCCTGTGTGTGTGCCTCTTTCTTCTTGCCAAAGTCTCTTCATCCCTTCACACTCTTCAAGCTCTGCCATCCAGCTTTGGCCACCACTCCTGCAATGGCATCACTGACTGGCTGTCTCTGAGCTGCCACGCCTGAGGGGTCTTCTCCTGTCATGCAATTTGACCTCTTTGGGCACCGTGTTTGACCTTGAAACTCCCTGTGCTTGGATTAGCGATGTAAGTTTTGTGATTTTGCACACATCTTTAACTTTTCCTGTTCAGTTTCCTACGTCATGAGCTCCCCTTCTACCCCCACTCTCGGCCTTGGCATTGCCCATAGCGCACCCGTGGCTCACTACTTCCCACCCTCAGACCACTTCCTGCATAGTCTCAAATATTCCCACGAATCTGGCTAATACTGGAGATCCCCAAATATACTCCATCCCTGGTCATTCTTGTTGGTAAGACTGGTTTGGAATATGCAAATATCTACTAGGACCCTCCTACTGGTGTCTCACAGACAAGTCAATCTAAGCCGGGTACATTTCCTCCCTCTTCCCTGTGAAACTCCTTCAATTCCTTCTAAGGTAAATTGCTGCTTACTTAAAACAATCCTGCTGAATCCTGGCAGTAGAGTGGGGAGAATGCCTGGCTGTCTAATTTTAGCCTGTGGCCTCAAGAGTCAATTGTGTCAGAATGGTATAGAGCTGTGTAGCTCGCGTCAGGCGATTGTGTTTAGAACAGAGGCGGTTACACGATGATATTCCTGTCTGGGGAAATGGCACCACTGACCAGGGCCACGCACTGTGGCAGAGTCACTGAGCCCTGACGCTGTCCTGGTCTGCTCAGCACTGGTGAGGTAAGCTGCAGCAAGGACTCAAACCGTCCCGAGCCTCCGCTTCTTCATCTGTTGAGCTGATATAGTGTTATTATTGTTTATCTCCCTGGATATACACAAAAGACTGACCCTTCAGACTCACAAGGATCAGGAATCTTTCTAGAACCTGGTTTTATATGAGCAACATGCACACAGGGAAGGTGGACCTGAGCCCAGCTTCAGAGAGAAGCCTCGATGGGTCTGAGTGTAACCTGTTGGACTGCTTGTGATTAGTATTAAACTGAGCTAAGCTGAGCATGTGATCAGTTCTGCCAACGAGATTGAAGCATCTGGGAGCCAAGTTTTGGGGAAGTTAGAGATAAAGCCCAGAGAGGAAAGAGCCTTGTGTTAGCAAGCTTAGGGCTGCAAACCCATCTGCTGAAGATGGCTCAGGAAGGCATCGAGAGGTTGCATCCTTAACGACAGCCTTGAGTCCTCGCAGTTTAAAAGGAAACCCCTTTTTTTCCCCAGGATTTTTGTCATACTAGATCTTCAAAAGTTTAACTTGCTTGAACCAATGTAAGTTACACTTTCTGTAACTTGTAATTCTGTGTGTTCACAATCAAAACACGCAGTTGTTTGAGGATCCAGACAAACGTGTAATAAATATTTACCTTTCAATTGCCAACAATATTTTTTTCTCCTTTCCTTCCTGTTTATAAAACTTTGATTTTATTTGGGCAACAACAAGCTAGAGAAAAGAGAAGCCTATCTCCAGGTCTTGGGGAAAAGCGTAACAGGTCTCCATATATGTCTTGGCATATCTTGGTACATCTTGTTCCCTTCTCTTCTGTATTAGTTACCTTTCCAGAGTCAATGGTTTGTAAGAGAGCAGATTTAATACAGGACATTTATAAGTTACAGTATTCACCCATAAGCCAAATGCAGGAAGTGCTAAATGTCTATCTGGGCACTGGAGACCCAGAAGATCCGATCAAGGGCCGGGAGCCCACAGCACTGTCCCTGTATGTCCGTGTCTGCAGATGATGGCTGAAGAAATCTTTACTGGAACCAGCATACGATCCTCGTAGCAGAGATGACAAGCAGAGCTCCCCCGAAGCAACAGCAGCCATCCCCGATGACAGCAAGGCCCCGAGCTCCTTCCTCGATAGCAGCCGAGTTCCCTTCAGGAGAACCAGCCGCAGCAGAGCTTCTCCTGGGAAACAGCCCACCACTATCTTCTGCTCCTGTTCTTCTTCGTGTTGTGTCAGCAACAATCCTCAGGTGGATCCTCTACGCCCAGCATCACACCAACTCAGTCCAGCTGGGAGTTCTGGCTCCAGTTGACCACAATAAGTCCACCACACCTTCCTTCTCCCAGCCAGTGGCTGTCTGTAAAGTCTGTGGCCCCTGCCTCTCACTTCCCATTAATCGCCAGTCTCTGAGGATTCTACTTCCTAATGAGCCTCTTTCCTACTCTCACTCTAGCTGCTCCAGTTCAACAGCCCTTCATTTTCCCTTAGATGACTGCTCTTCTCATCCCTTTGCTGTCTACTTCATTCCGGCTCACCTTGTTCTCTAAACACCTACTTAAGTGGCCAAGCTGAGTGTGGTCCTCCCCTGCTTAGCATTTTCACCAGCCCCCTTCCCCAGGTGGGTAACTGGCAGTCCCTAGATTTTAACTTCGTGCCATGCCCTGGCCTTTCAGGGTCCTTCTCTGACTTGCCTGTTTCCTTGCAGGTTCAGGACACGCTGTCTCTAAAATGTACCATCTGGCACTTGGCAAAACAACAGAAGCAGAAAAGTTATTCCAATCTTTCTCTCACCTGCTCCCTAGACCTGGAGGAGAGAAGTCTCATCTTTGATGGCCCAGGGATGCCGGAAGGAGTCTGAACAAACCAGTCTTGTTTCTGCCAGTAGATTACATCATATATATTCTCTTTGTTCACTCCTATTTTCTCATGTCTATTTTTTCATCAAATTTAGCATAAAAATACACAGATTTCTATGCTTCTTTGAGTCTTTATTTCAGAAGGCTTCTGTGTCATGAAAAACTTTTGTTAAATAAAGGTGCATATTTTCTCTTGTGAATCCATCATTTGTTTTAGGTGCCCCAGCCAGGGGCCTAGCAGTGGGAAGGAAAGATGTTTCCTCCCTTATTCTTCCCTCACACACTGAACCTTTTTCACTCTCTTACTCTTGCACTTTTAAAGCATAATTCTGATAGTGATAGTTTGTTTTCATGTCTGATTCCCCTGTAGATGTGAGGGTTGGTAACTTAGTCACTACTTCCTCTTTCATGACCACAGTGCCTATTACAGGAGGCAGCACATTATATTCACTCAGGAAGTACATATCTACTGAATGAGTGAGTTTTAAATTTGATTGTTTGGGTAGGGATTCAGTTAGCTCTCCAGTATTCTGAGGCTGGTTTAAAATGTACAGCTTCTTTAATCCCCACCCTGTATTTCCTTTCTCCTTTTATCCATCTGGTATTGCCTTTCCCTCTTCTCCTTCCTACTTCCTGCCTTTAGGCCATTTTTGCCTACGTTAGAGTCCACTAGAGTCAAGGAAGCAGTGAATCAGTGATGGAGGAGTGGCGAATGGGATCGTCCATGTTCCCCTGCACACAACTCTCAGTGTCTGAGTATTCACTGTTTAAGATTCCATAGTTAGAATTAATGTAAAGTAGCAGAAGTCATCAGCCTTCCAAAATGTTCACCAGTCAACTGATCGTGATACAATTCGTCCTCCCTGGACTAGTCCCAGAGTCCGTCCCTGCCCACTGATCCTCTTAGAACCACTTACTGTGTCTTCATCTTTGTCACCTTGCTTTTCTGTTCTGAACTGGTTTTACAACCAAATTCTTACTTTGCAAACCAGCCACTCTCCAACATGACTTTAATCCGCTTCATGAAATTTGCAATTCGTCAATCAAGGAGAGACTGACCAAGTATGAGAAAGGGAGCCATTAACTCAATAGGCTCTGGAATCAGAGTGACTGGAGCCAGAAAATATTAATAAATGTAAATCCTCATGCCATTTAAATTCTTTTGGGCCAAGAAAATCCTTCTGGCCTCCCAGCATGAGGATGACTCTAATTCTCCGCAGGAGGTTTCAGCTTCTTGTAACCTCTGTTTTCTTCTTTCTTGGACCTCTTTTTATTTTTGCTAGACAATATATTGGAATAACTTTGTCAACTAGAGAGTACGGCTAGTAAATATCCTGAGTTCCTGTGTGTCTGAAACTGCCTTATTATTACCACAAATAACTGGTAGATTTGCAGGGTTTAGACTTCCAGGTCCAAGCTCTGTTCCTCGCTAACTACAAGAACGTCACTCTGTTTTTCAGGATCCAACATTGGTGACGTGAGACGACAGTTCTATTTCTCGTTCTTTTGTAGGAAATCCCAACTCCTTCAGAATCTCCTACTTCTTCCTCGACATTTTGCCAAGGTACATCTAGACTTTAATTCAGTTCAGCATACTTTACTCATTCCAACTTGGTGTCAGGTACTGTTTAAAGTTCTGGACTTCATTAATGAACAAATCAGACAAAATCCCTCCCGCCCCGAGCTGACAGCATAGCGGGGAGGCGGACTGTAACAAAAGACCAAGGCAGGAAGAACTGGAAATGCTCATGAGGGAAATTTAGTCTTTTTTCATTGATTTTGTGCAGTTGGCTTTTTCTGTCTTAAAGATTCATGTATTTTCTTAAATATTCTTTTGTTATTTCTCAGATTATTTTCTCTGTTTTTCCTAATTAGACCGTGATCTTTGGGTTTCTCAGTCCTGCTCTTTTATATTGTCTACTTCTTGGTTTTTCTTACCCTACATTCCGAGATTTCTCCATCCTAAGTCAACCGCTTGGCCTTCAGCTGGTTCAGATTTATTATTCAGCCCATTTACTGAATGTTTTCTGTAGCAATCCTGTCTTTAACTTCCGAGAAACTTTTGTGTTTTGTTTTTTTTATAGCCACCTCTTCCCAGTTCTCATCCATAACATCTCAAATTTTCTGAGGCTGGTAATTACAATTTTCCCTTCTTTCCTAAATTGTCTGTTTCCGTCAAGGTCAGTCTTGCTGTCGCTTCAGTTTGGGCCTTCTCTTTCATGCTGCTGGTTTTCCTAGTACACTGGGCAATCCTTGGTTTCCTGCTTATATTTATGAGTAAGGGACTGTGGGGATGAATACGAGCAGCTTTCATGAGTCCCTTTGTGCATGTGATGGTCACTGTTAGGCCCCTTGTCTGGCTGACAGGATCACAGAGGGTCCCAGGCATGTAGGTGGGGTCTATCAAAGATAGAAACTGTTTTAGGGAGCCAGGATGAGGAGCGAGCAGGCAGGTCAGGGACCTCCGTCCCAGGAATCCAGGGGGACTTTATTCCAAGGGTCAGAGCTCTTCTGTATTTCAAACTGGGGTCTGCATTATCTCGGGGCTCTATGCCCTCCTTCCAACACTCCCTGGGAGTCTCCCACTTTCTTTAGAGAGATGACTCCTGGTGAGTCCAGAAGTGAAGCCTTAGCCTCCAGCTCTTGTGCGTTCCTGCAGGGACGAGGTCATGGGCTCGCTGTCTTCAGTGCAGCTCCAGAAATGTCCAAAGCCTCCTTCTACTCTTCACATTATTGACTCCGGCCCTGACCTGCCCCTCGGCTCCCCTGGGAAGAATTTTGGTGCCCTGGGTTTCAGTTTTCTGTTTGTATTACTTTCTGTTTTTCAGTTATCCACTGTTACATACAACTCTATCCTGAAACATAGCGGCTTAAAACACCATAACTGTATCATTTCTCATGATTCTCATGATTAGAACTTTTTTTGTATCATGAGATGTTAGCCCTGGGACGGCTAGAAGGATCAAGGCAGCCTCCTCCCGTGGCCAATTGTTGGTGCTGGCCGCTGACTGGGACTTTCCCTGCAGCCCTCAGCCCGGCCTTGGTTCTTCTCCACGCTGCCTCTCTACATGGCTGCAGGCGCTTCCTCGCGGTGTGCTAGTGAGGCCCCAGGAAGGACAGTCACCCGTCTTCTCTGAGCAGAGCTGGCAGGCAGTTTCGAGTCGGCACAAGAGAAGTGACCTGTCGGGGTGGCCCTTGGGCCAGGAGAGGGAGGTGCTGTCTCAGCAGGAAAGAGCTCCGTGATGGGCGACGTCTGTCCCAGACTCAGACTGCAGTGGGAGGGTGGGTGCCAGGAAGGTATCTTCCCTCCCTGCCCCCAGATACTATAGAATCTACCATCAACCAAGACAGATCTTCAGAGTTCTCATCTCGGTTTTTCTGAGCACTCGGGGGTCCCCAGCGGCACCTGGCAGGCTGCCAGTCCCCCTGCGCCGATTTTGTCCCGAGCCAACAGCAGTTCAGAGCTGGAGTCTCTCTGTTCTGCAGGAATGTTGCGAGGGAAGGCTCCGTGATGCCACGTTCCCTTTAAGAGGAGCCAGAGGAGAGTTTTTCTGAGCAACTGCTCTGTTTTTTATCCTATGGACACCGTGAATGTTATAACAAATTATGGTTCCCTGCTTGCTTTGGTTGCTAGGAAACCCAGGACAAAACTGGAGACCTTCTCTGACAACTGCACAGGACCCTCGAGGAGCATTTTATATGTCAACTTTACCTCCCTTCAGTTTTTTCTCACCATTCCTTCCTTCCTTCCGGCTCCCTATTTTCTTTCCCTCCTTTTCCCTGCTACTCCTTTCCTTCCCCTTCCTCTGGCCCTGCTGTCAGCACTAACTCAGCTTCGGTACTCTGCCCGGTACTGGGTTAGCCCGGAACTGGACACACGGCACTGCCACCCTCCCTGAAATCCACATTAATAACTGCAGCCCACTCACGCCAAGAAGAGCCGGGGACGCGCGGTTTTGTTTGGGGGGCGGACTCTATCTTGCTCCCCGCTCCAGACAGGATCCTGGTGTTGGCCCTGGTCTCTCTCGCTCATTGTTTCGCCCCATGCACCTCAGAGATCAGTCTGCCTCTGGCGTGTTGCTCTCTTTGCCTCCCCCTCACTCCTTGCATTCATGCAGATATTCACTGAACACCTACTGTGTGCAGGGCCAAGTGCCAGGTGCTGGAGAGAACTCAAGCAAGGCAGGAAAGATCTCTGCCCTCCTGAGGCTGGGGCACAGGGAGACAGGTGACAAGTGCGTGGTCTTCCACAGGACACCAACACAACTTTTATCGGAAGGATAAAAAGCGGGAAATTGAAGCCCTTGAAGAGGGGAACAGGCAGAGGGTGCCGGGTCTGGGGGCTACGGAGCGAGGGGCGGGCTGACTTGCACTTCACTTTGCAGAGAATTTGTCTGTGCTCTCTTGGTCCCGATGACCAAGCTCCTGAACTTCTGCTTTCACTTCCCCTCGGTGGCAGGACAGGCCGGGCGGGTGCGCGGGCCTTCGATTTAACCCCTCGGCAGTCAGTTACGGAACTCAGGCTACAAAAACTGGCGAGGGGCCGTGTGTGGCTCTCTGTGTTTCTGCTTCTGCTTTCAGGAAACTTAGCGTCACATCTGATGCTGGGTTACAAGCTCAGTATTAACTTCATGGCCTGTAAGACTGACACTCATAAACTCCTCATTGAATGTCTTTTTAAAAAACCATACATGCAAGATTTACCATGTACAGGTACAAATTCCCTGTGACGAATGTTATCATTATGTATCTCTAAAATGTACCACTAAAATAAAATTTAAAAAAAAGCCATGTATAACCCTCCCTCAAACTTAATCATCGAGCCGGACTTCCTGAGCAGTGAGGGAACCAGCAAATCTTAGATTTGTCACCCACCATTTTCTTTCTTTTGTTCTTTTTTTGGGGGGTGCTGGGGGTTGAACTCAGAGCCTTGCACTTGCTAGGCAAGCGCTCTACCACCGAGCTAAATCCCCAGCCCCTCTTTTATTCTTAATCACCAAGCCACACATCCTGGCCTTGCCCACACTGCTGGGGGCGATGCAGTGCTTCACTGCCGGCCAGCTGCAGCCCATCTCTCTGGTCACCCGAAGCCAGGAGACATGGGTACAATTTTGCCTTTTCTCTTCTTAGTCCTCTGACCCTGAGCAAATCAGCTAACTTCTTCGGGCTCCAGTTTCTCCATCCATGAATGGATCTGTATTCCTCAGAGAGCCATTGTGAGGTTTGGAGGAGAAAATGTTGACGGAATGACTTTTGACATACAGACTACTGTAGTGTTGCAGAATCCTACAGTGCTCCCCCTTTCTCCTCCTCTTTCTCTTCCTCTTCTTCCCGACAAACCTCGAAGGGTTCCTATGAAACATTCTTCCCAATTATGTGTTTTGCCCACTCCTGTTTTCAGCATGAAGAGAAATCACTGGAAACAAAAGCCGAGTAGCTCCAATGCGTGGGTCACAGTCCCTCAGCCTTCGCCAGGCCCTGGGTGCTGGCAGCCTCAAGGGCGCAGCTCCCGGTGCCAGGATGCTGGATACTGCCACCATCAAGTTCAGATGTCCACAGGCTGAGTTGCTGGTGGTGGCGCTCGCCAGCCCTTCTCAAGTGGCTCCTGTTTGCCACCCTCTTCGGTTTAAACCCCTGCCTACATGCCGATGCCCCCAAGGCTTGTACATGCAGCCTGTGTACCTCTTGGGGCCACAGACTAGCACTCCCAAATGCCTGGGGGACAGCTCCTCTGGGGAGCCTCGTGGGTCCTGAAAATCTAGTTCGTCCCAAACCAAGCTCATCGCCAACGTCCTCCTGTCCGTTTTCTCCAGGCCTTCCCCAGATCGTCAACGCCCCCCTACCCACTGCCATTGTTCAGGTTCAGGTCCTCCCATTTCTTGCAATTGTACTAGCCTCTTAATTGGTCTTCCTGCCTCCGGCCTCTCTTCCTTCTAAGTCACGGTCCAGGGCAGCTGCTTTAAAGACAGCTGTGAAGCTGCCCCTCATTAGCCCTTCCATCCACTTAGAAATCTGAAATGGCTTCCTTGCCTAGGTTCTCTGGGATGGAGCCCCTGATCACCTCGACTTCACCGCCCATCACTGCCCACCCTCACGTGACATGTCCGTATTTCCGGCCAGAGCAAAGGACTTACAGTTCATGAGGTGACAACTCTTGTGCCATCTTCTGCCGTCTTTCTCCATTGCCCGGGAAGCCCTGCTTCCTGCTCGTCCGCTTGGTCGCCTGCTTATTCTTCAAGGCTGCTCTAAAAGCTCGCCAACTGTCTGAAGCTTTTCTTGGCTCCTCTAGACAGAGTTGGTTGGTTCCTGCAGCAGTTTGTACATATTTTTTAAATCACATTGTATGGTGATTATTTACATGTCTTTCTCTCCTAGTAGATCATGGTTTTTTTGGGCAGTTGGCAGTTCATCTTGGTGTGTCTACTTAGAGAACAGTACTGGAAACATGGCAGCCTGGAGGAAGATGTCTGCTGAGGAAATAACTGGATTAGTGAGTACCGATCACAGCAGAAGGCCAGACTGCAGCTGGTCAGTAGGAGGGGGAGGAAGTCTAGAGTGTGATGTCTCACATAGAAGCCGCTAGCCGCACCGTCTGCTGAGCCCCTGAGATGCGGCTGGTCTGCGGTGAGATGGGCTGTGTCAAACACACAGGTGTTAGAAGAAAGAGTGTAAAGCATCTCTTATTTCCTATTGATGACTTGTTGAAAAGATGCTCTTTTCGATATATTGGGCACAATCAAACGTTCCTAAATTTTACTTGTTTCTTTTTACTTTTTAATGTGGCTACTAGAAGATTTAAATGTACACTTGGCTCACATTCTATTTCTACTGAACAATCATGACCTCATGCATTCACTCACGAACAAATGTCTCTTGAGCACCTTTTATGTGCCAGGTGCTAATCAAGATGATGGGAACAGGACAGTGACCAAGACAGGGAAGTTCCTGACTCAAGGAGCTTCCATGACACTTGCAGAGGACATGGGCCCGGGAACGAGGTGTACCCAAGACCATCTGGATAGTACCGCAGTGAAGCAAGCTGTGGCTAGAGGGTGGGGAAGGCGCAGGAGCGCAGGTCAGGTGAGGCAGAGGCAGGGAGCTGAGGGAGGAGGCCGGGACACAGTCTAGGGAGAGGTAGTGCCGACAGGAAGCAGGGGGCTGTGCACAGGGGGAGACGCAATGGACTTGAGAGACATTTGGGAAGCACACCTTAGAAGAGTTGCCACCAAAGGGATTCTGAAGGCGTCGGAGCTGACACAGATGCCGGGTTTTGGCTCAGGCGAGTGGATGACAGGAGAAAGCAGAGCAGGTCTCAAGGCTGACCAGGAGCTGTTCTGAGGATGCTGCCTGTGAGGTGCCAGCAAGATGCCTGTGCAGCAAAGTCGGTGCGGGGAATAGGAACTTGGGCTCTATCGGCATAGAGTGGCCGTTACAACTGTGACAACAACCGCGGGGTCCATTTTAACCTGGATTGAAAAGGAAAGATGTTAATAAGTTTTATAGGATGTTCGGACAAAATCTATCTTCGTATCAAGATTGCTACTTCAAATCTTAAGGTAAAATCATCTATTATATGTCTTATTTTAATTTCTCAAGGCAATATTTTCTTGGTTGTAAATGTTGCATGTTTGTGAAGTTTTGGAAATGAAAAATCTAAAGACAAAAAATACTTGCAATCCCAGACTCAGAACTAATTACTATTAAAACCGATGTGCTTCTATGCATTTACATGATTGTAAAAATTGAAATCACGCTTATATGTAAAGTTTTGTAACTTTTTTCCCCACTCAAACATTTCATCAAGAATATCCTACCTTGGTCATTAAATAATTTTAATAAGTATAATTCTGAATGTAAAAAAAACAAGCGTGGATGAGAAAGGAAAGAGGAAAGGTGGTAACGGGAGCGGAAACTCAGGTCAGGAAAGCACCTTACCGAATTGGAAGTTCCTGAGGACGCGGCTGGGCTGAGGGGAAGGGTCCAGGACAGCCAGGGCGCTCAGGGTCAGGGTTCCTGGTGACGGAGGGTGGCTGCCTTGGAGATTGGCCTGGAGTACAGGAGCAGTGTTGAGGTGGAAGGCGTGGAAGGAGTGTGGGGAATGTTCGGAGTAGGTGGGGAAGGGGTGATGCCCAGATCACAGCCAGGATATCTCCTGGAGCAACTGGGTATGGTGCGGGTTGGGCCAAGGATGCCATTTTGTGCTCGGGGTTGGAGAAGCCGTCAAGAAGAGCTAGGGTGGGGGATCAGAAGAGCCGGCTTTTGAAAAGCTGAATGGCCCTGGACCAGGTCGTAGTTTCTCTGTGGCTCTTCTTCCTCCTGTCTAGGAGGACCCAGATGGCCCCATAAGTTCTCCCTCAGATGCGGGAACACTAAGAAGTGCCAGCACACCCCTCTCTTCCTGAGCTGTTGTGAAAGCATTTCCTTCCCATTCCTGGCTGGTTCCAAGCCGGACTCCCCCGGAGGACCTTCTGACTCCAGCCCCAGAGCCAGCCCGGACAGTGAGGACCCTGCTGGGGCCCGGAAGCCATGGGCACTTGTCTGACTGCATTCTGAGGGGCGCCCTGTCTTCTGACCTCCTCCCTGCAGGGCCCAGAGAGGCTGTGGGTAACTGGCTGCAGGATCACTTCTCAGCACACACATATATATATATATATATATTGTTTTTTGCTTTTTTTTTTTTGGTGCTGGGGATCGAACTCAGGACCTTGCGCCTACTAGGCAAGTGCTCTATCACTTGAGCTAAATCCCCAGCCCCTCACCTCTCAGAATAGAAACGGGTGTTTTTAACAGGGCATTTCTCCCAGGGTGAGTCTTAACCTAAAAGGGTGGGAGGAGGAGGAGAGTTACCTGCAGTCGCAGGCATTAAGCAGCGTACATTTTAACTCGGGCGACCCCACAGTCACACCGAGGAGCGGACTGTCCCCAGGGCGCAAGTCGAAGGGAAAAGACATGGAGAGGTGAACGCGACCCAGGCCCGCAGCGGGTGAGCGGGCAGCGGGACTTCTGCAGCGCCAGGTTCAAGGTTCCAGGAGCGCTGGTCCCGGACCCCGTGTGGGGGGCTCCGCGGAGACCATCGCCGACCCCTCTCCCCTCCCCCGGGCCCGGCCCCACCCTGCGCCGCCTGCAGCTCAGCCGGCCGCTTCCCAGGTCCGGGCTGCGCCGCGCCGGAGACCCGCGCCCAGCGCACCTGTCCGGGGCGGGGCGGGGCGGCGGGACTCCGGGTGCGCGGCGCGGAACGCGGGCTGGGGCGGGGCAAGAGCCGGGGGACGTGGGAGACGGAGTGGGGACGCGGGCCGGGGCGCGGGGGGCGGCACCGCCGGAAGCCGGGGCGGGGCGCGGGCGCCGCGGGAAGCGGTGAAGGGCGCGCGGCGCGGCGCGGCGGCGGCGGCGATGAGCGCCTCGGCGGCCACCGGGGTGTTCGTGCTGTCGCTCTCGGCCATCCCGGTCACCTACATCTTCGACCACCTGGCGGCCCAGCGCGAGTGAGTGGGCGGCCGGAGCCCCGCAACTTTGCGGGCGCGGCGGGACGGGCTGCGGGCCAGGGCGGCCGGGCGGGGACGAAGGGCGGCGCCCTGCCCTTGGCGCTCGCTGCCGGGATGACGGGCGGGCGGGGCGGGGTGCGGGGCCTGGCCTCGCTCCTGCCGGTGTGGACCCCGCTTTCCGGTCCGTGCACTGGGCTGTACCTCCGCCGTTGGGGGCGGGCGAGGGTCGTCTGCGAAGGGCGCTGTGGATCGGGGGAGTTCTGTGCCCGGGAACCGGTGCGGTGGCCGCCCTGCCTCGGGCCGGGGGAGGGACCCGGGAGCAGGGGAAGCTTGGGCATGCGGCACCCCGCGACCGTGATGGTGGTTGCCGTCTGCGGGGAGAAGGAAGTGACCGGTGCCGTTTCTCGCGGCAGTTGGTGCTAAGGAAATTGCATCAGTCTACGCCCCGCGAACCCTCCAGACCCGGGCCGCGGTGTCAGCTCGGAGGCAGCGGCCGTGCCGACCCAGCGCTCCCCGGGCACCGGCAGCGTCTGCCGTTGGTCTGACCCGGGCCCGGGAGCATCTCCTGGACGCTGCAGCTCTGGCGGCCGACTGCGATGTGGCTGTCAGTACAGTGCACGGGTCCTGTGCTTCCGCAAGGGCAGTCTGAGCAGTGCCGTGAAGCTCGGCACTGTTCTGGGTTTGGGGACAGAGCAGTGAGCAGGCCAGGAAAGTGTGTTGAAACAGACATCAGAGAGGACATAAACAGCGACATGCCCTGAAGACAGTAGGATAGAGTGGCTAGGAAGGAACTAGTCTAGGAGGAGGAGGAGACACTTCAGCTTTGGCAAGTTCTGGGGATGAGCCGTGCAGGGCAGGAAGCCCGTGGGTGGGGCAGGTGTTTGGAGGAAGAGCATCCTGCGGGGGTCAGGGGGTAGGGGGGAAGGATGCGAGGCAGCAAAGAGGATTTGAGGGTACCGAGGACAAGGTGACTATGTCCACCGAACACAGAAGGAACGATGTGTCGCTGTGCGCTACTGTTCGTCACTTCCTCCTGCAGGTTAAAGTCCCAGTGGCCTAGCTAGGTGTAGGGGCACATGTCTGTAGTTCCAGCTCTTGGGGAGCCTAAGGTGGGAGGAGACCGGCCTGGGCGACATAGCAAGACCTCATCCCAGAAAACAGAACAAAACTCGCAAAGCCTAAGATGCCTTGGCCATCTTTTTCCACTTCCTTCCCCCGGCTGTCCCCTTTTCCCCCAGGTCCCAGGGCCAGGCTTGTATCTGTTCCCTCCCTCCAGTTCTCCCTGGTGCTGGCCCTCTCTGAGCTGGACTGTGGTGCAGGATTCCCTGCCCCAGGCCCCAACCTCAGCCGCCCTGCCCCCCACCCCCAGTGTGGCAGCCAAGCCAGACAGTCTCTACCCTCACATGACCTGGATGCACTCCTGCCCCTGCGGCCCCACCCCTGCTGTCCCCTCCACCTTCCTCCCTATTGCTCACTGTTGCAGCCATACCAGGTTTTGTGGCCCAGAGTACAGGTCGAGTAGTCCTGTGGACCCCCTCTGAAGGAGAGCTGTCTCTCTGTCATGAGACCCTGGGTCCCTGGCTGCACCTTTCCCACAGGACTTTCTTCCCTTTGTCACTTTCCAGGTGACAGCTCACCTTAGTGCTATTGGCCCTGCCAGCACTCTGCACAAAGGAGGCTTTTGGTGATGTTCAACTTGGTTAACTTGAGCTGAGAAATAGAAAAAAAGCAGACAGGTTGAGGGGGTCAGAAAAGGTCTCTCTCTCTCACACACACAAACACACACAGGCACACACATGCACATACCCACACTCACTTTGCTTGCTCTCATCTGTACATGCTCCCTGTCAGGAGGCATCTCTTCACAGAAGGGCATCCACCCCTAGCTCAATGATGGCAAACATATGGCATGCATGCTGTAGCGGGCTTTGTTATCACTGAAAATGCTAAAAGGTTCACCATCACTGCCACTGCACAGCCTTTCCCGCTTGGGTTAGTTGCACCCCCTACCCATCCCCGGAGCCTGTACTGGACTGTTTCTGCCTGTTTTGAGCAGGGGCTGCACTTGGCAGTCACAGGAAGGTCTCTGGGGACAGTGCTGGGAGGCAGAGAGGATTTGCTGCTCCAGTTTCCTGTCATTCTTTCCTTCTCCCCTCCAGGTGGAGACCATGAGAGGAAGCTATGAATCAGTTCACAGGGCTCTCATGGACTCCAGCAGCACACCAGCCCTGTGGTTGTGCTGGCTGTGAGCTCAGGCCCTGGTTTGGTCAGGGAGGGGGCTATCTGCCCACCACCTCCTGCCTCTGCTGCCCATCATCAGACTGCCTATAGTCTAAGTGCACACTGATGTCTCTTCCCTGCTGGGTGCTTCAGCCCATGCATTGGTTAGCTTTCCAGATGTTGGGACAAATTACCTGACATCTGCACTGTAAAGGAGGAGGAGAGGTTTATTTTGGCTCACTGTTTCAGAGGGTTTGGTCCTTGGCCAGCTGGTTCCAAGGCAGGAACATCATGGCAGAAGGGCAGTGGTGGAACAAAGCTGCTTACTTCCTGAAGACTGGAAAGCAGAGCCCAGAGGGAAGGGGGCAACGGACCAGATACAGACCCCCAAATCATGCCTCATGACCCACCCAGACACACCAGGAAGTGTGCCTTACTAATTCCTTGGTGAGTCCCAAGCCTGTCACATTGACAATCATAGCCCAGCATCCTGGCCTTGGCTCACGTCAACTTCTTCCTTCCTCAGCTCATCTCTTGGGGAGGGGCCTGAAGCAGCCACTGTTGTGCACTACCAGAAACCTCCTAGTTTTTTTCTCACCTGCACGCTGACATAGCTGTCCTTTTCCTTATCATAGAATTGATCCATCATCCATTGACTGGTTAGTCCATCATCCATTTACCCATTATACATCCAGCATCCATTCAGTATCCATCAATCTGTCAGTCTATCCATCCATCATCTGTTTAGCCACCTATTATCCATCCATCTGTTTACCTATGATCTTTCACCCATCCATCCATTCCCCTTCCCTCCTTTCATCATTGTTTTTTTAGTATATGTGCTGCCGAAGCGAGCACCCTTTCATCATTCCTGTCTTCTTTCCCAGGGGCATTTGTGAAGGTCTGGTAGTCCCAGGGTCAGGCTGGGGTGGTGTGGAGGGATCTGAGTGGTGCTGCAGCAGCTCTAAGGGGCTGGATGGAGGTTCTGGTGTAGCAGGCCACTGGACTGGGCCAGGGGTCCTCTGTCCAGAACTGGAATCCCTGTTGGTGCTGGAGGTGTGAGAGGGCGAATGCCTGCCCAGCAGGACTGAAGGTGATCTCATGGTGGTAGTGCTCAGAGCCCTTGGAGATATGTTCCTCCATGTACACGAGGCCGCCTTGTTCATGCTGCGTTCCCAGGAGCTGCAGCACTGCCTGCCACAGTGGTGCAGAACACACCTTGTTCCCTGGGAAGGCATGTGTGTAGTCATAATTCCTGCACATGCCCTGGAGCTCAGTCTAAGGGTAGGGAGGTGGCAGGTTCAGTGGTTAGGCTTGTCAGCTGCCAGGGGAAAGGTTGGAGGAACAAGTCAGGTAGGTAGGTAGAGGCAGTGGGCAGGGCATTTTAGGAGCAGGGTAGGTTGGGGCCAGGGCACCTCCAGGCATATAATCTGCACAGGAGACAGGTGGGCAGAGAAGAGGGGAATGAGGACCTGGGGCTCTGGCCCCTGAGAGTCACAGGGCTGTGGCTCAAAGAGGCCAGAGTGTGCAGGTAAACTTTGCTGAGTCTCAGTGGCTGGGCTATGGTAGAGGCAGGATTATGCAGGAATTATGCTGTGCTGGGAACAAATGCATTCAGCGTCAGGAAATTCCAGGCACCATTGTGTTTGTTTTGCTAAGTGACCACCTCCCTTTTCTGGCCCTTGCAGTTCCTGGACAATCGTAGGGGTTGCTGCCCTCATCCTGCTCCTGGTAGCCCTGCTGGCTCGTGTTCTCGTCAAAAGAAAACCACCCCGGGACCCGCTGTTCTACGGTAGGTCTCCTGGGGGAAATTGTTTGTGTCCACTTCGTAACATGGGACTTTGCCCTCATTCTCTTTTTCCTCCTTGGCAGTGAATATGGCTGCCTGCGGGAATGGTGGCTGGAAGGGAAGAGATGTTTGAAGACATTGTGGTCCTTGCCTCTAAGCCAGGGTGGTGAACCTCTGGCACTCATGCCACAGCAGGCTGTTTGTATAACCAAAGCTCTAAAAGGTTTGCCATCATTGTCTGTGGCTTCTCCCAGGCCACGAACACCACTTCTAGGATGGTCCTGGTGAAGGGGCACTGCCAGGGCAGGCAGACCTCCATCTTCATCCCCTTGGCCCCCAGCTGCTCTTACCTCTGCCTCCTGCTGGGCCTCCTGCTCTCCCTCAGCCTGGCGCGTGCAATCCCCTTCATCTGGCGTGGTGTGTGAGTCTGCACATTTGCACAAAGAGGGAAGTAATTACACTTACAGTGAGAGCGGCACAAACCTTCAATAAGATGATATTTGTAAGGTACTTAGATCAGGTCCTGGCAAATATGCATTGAGTTAAATAAATAAAAACACCACGATTGAGCACCTACAGTGTTCCTGGTAAGGCACTAAGCACTTTAGCAATTTTATTTAATTGTCACAGCAAATGTAGACACTGACTCAGAGAGAGATGCTAGGAGACATGGTCAGGTCATATAGCTGGCAAGAATGGTGCTGACCCAGAGCCTGGGCCCTTTATCATGTGTGCCTCCAGCAGAGGAGTTACTGGGCTTCCTGTGCCTGGCACTCTGCTGGGTGTTTTATCCATTTAGCTTCTGCTTCAGTGATGCTGATGTCAAACATGCTCTAAGCCTGCGCAGCCACAGACGTTTATTTTTCTTGCTCACAGGTGTGTAGGTGGGCCGGGCCACTCTGCTGCAGGCTGTGGGTGGCTGTGGGGCTGTCCCTGCATTTCCTTGCTCTTGAGCTCTGCCTGCCTCTTCGGGATATAGAGCACAGAAGAGTCAGTGGCAAGAGAGGGATGTTTCTGATGGCTTTGGCTTGCAGCTGGCAATTGTCACTTCTACCCACATTTTTTTCCAGCACTGGGAGTGGAATGCAGGGCCTTGGCATGGAGTTACATCTCCAGCCCTTTTTAATTTTTGAGACAGAGTCTTGCTAATTCCTTAAGTTGCCCAGGCTGGGCTCAAATTCCCCCAGAATGCCAGGACTGCAGACTCCCACCCTCATCCTGCTGGCCACAGTGAGCCATGGGGCCATTCCCTTGTTAGAGGTGTGGGAGCCTTCTCTGCCACGGCAGGCCCTGCAAAGGTGGGGTGGTAGAGAAGGATAGTGGGTGCTTAGTTCCTCCCAGTTCACATGTGAAAAAGCTCTGGAATTTAGAGAACTTCTGTAACTTGCCCTGGGTCTCATAGCTGGTTGGTGGAAGAGCCCGGGCCTGTCTGACCTTGGAGCCCTTCTCCTTTGTCTTGCCCCATTCCCTTTGCTCAGACCTGGCCCCAGCCTCCTTCCAAGGTGGCCTCCAGCTGCCTTCTGTCCTGCCTGTCTGGTCCAGCCCCATGGAGACCACACTTGACTCACTGAGGTCTCTTTTGGTCCTCCAGGGGGCCCCTCCTTCTCCTGCACACTCTACCCTCCATCCTGGCGCTGCTCTAGATTTGAACACACTGTAGCCTCTCGGTCTGGTCCCCAGCCAGCTCCCCGCCCACGAGGAAGCAGAGCCAGCATCTGACCCCACTGTTGCTGTTGCAGTGGCTGGCAGACATGCTGACTGCCCCCTTTCCCAGGAGATGGATGAGGGCTGGCCATCTGGGAAGCCTCTGAGAAACAAGTGTGCAACAGTAATACTGTGGCGAGAATTGGGCTGCGGGCCTCTGTGGAGATGCAGGGAGGGTGTGGGCTGCCAAGCAGGGCACACATGGCCTCTTGTCCTTCAGGCGGACATGGGGATGCTGAACTCTGGCCACACACTCTTCAAGCAAGCCCAGCTTTCCTTCCCTGTGAATCAGCCTCTGCTGCTTCCTTTTGCATGGCGTTTTCTGTGCCCACCCACCAGGAGACCTTTCCCTTGGTCTAGGACACCAGTTTGTTGCAACTTGAAAACACAGCTTCCTTGATGACTCCCATGGGCTGAGTTTGGGCCCCCTGTTAAAAGGGTGCTATTCCTTAGCTAGTTGTTGCAATTGTAAGCCTGTCTCAACTCGAGTATGATCTTCTAAGATGTGCCAGTGTTCCTCCTCTCATAGTTGATTATGCCATCCTATATGCAGTCCATCTTTGAAATCACTAATTGTTTTTTCTTAAAGCCACCATCACTTCCACACCAATATCCATGGTAGCTCGGTTCATGAACTCGATTTGTTCCACAATTCTGGAAAAAGATGGTCACATTTGTATTTGTGCAAGAGAGATGACTATGGTCGTATTTGTTAGCTGATGTAGTTCACAGACAAAAACAAAATTTTGTCAAACATTTTTGTTTGTCATCCAAGTTGTTTGCAAACAAAAGTGTTCATGAACTGAGGCACCACCGTACCTGCCCGTGTGGGGGATCTCCGGTACGGAACAGGCAAACAGATGGATACACCGGGAGCTGGTCTGTGTGCTCATCACCAAGACAGGTCACTGGGGATGGAATCGGGTGCATTCTACCACCGAGCTACAGCCCCAGACCTTTTTATTTTTATTTTTGGAAACTCTGTCTCACTAAGTTGCCTGGGCTTGGCTGAGACTTGGTGATCCTCCTGGCTCAGCCTCCCAGAGTGCTGGCTTGTGGTTGTGCACCACTACACTAGGATTTATGGAGACTTTCTTTTAAAGCTGGTGGTCACATGTGTGCATCTTTGGCTACTGGGTTACTGGCTTTATTCCTGCTGTCCAGGTGGGATGCGGGTTTGGCTGTGGGCAGGCACTTGAAGGACGGGAGCCTGGAGGGGCGGCCTGGGAGAACCTGGGACGGTCAGCAGTGACTTTTGGCATTCTCCATCCCCGTGCCACACGCTTCCTTAGGAGAACTCTCGGGCAGGATGGGGAGGCCTGGCTGGACGTGCAGGAGGCACGGCCTGCCAGTCTGTGCTGACAGCGTCCATAGCGTCAGAAGCACCACATTGTTGCTGGTGAGTGCCAGCTCTCCTGCGGGCTGCCTCTCACCTGCGGCGTTCTCTGCTCCAGTGTATGCCGTCTTCGGATTTACCAGCGTGGTGAACCTCATCATAGGGCTGGAGCAAGATGGCGTCATCGATGGCTTCATGACCCACTACCTGAGAGAGGTATGGCGCGGCGCACAGCAGCAGCCGCAGTCAGGCCTAGCCCGCAGTCCTCTGTTATCTGTGCAGGTCTGTTTCCTGGTGTGGGCTTGGGCTGATTACGCATGGGGCAGGTGAATCGAGATGGTGAGAAGCAAGTCTGCTCTCATAGCTCCCCTGACTCCTGTCCTGCCTTGTGACCTTTTCCCTTTAAGTGAGGAACTTTCAGTGAATTTAGTGTTTGTGTATCTGCTAATATATTACAATCTCGAAAAGCCCAAATTAGTCCTAAATTTGTGAGATACCAAACATTGAAGTAATTAAACTACATTTGATGATGATGATTCACTCCTAACCAAATCATGGCACTGGAGGGAACTAGTCTTATTTTATGATGGGCTGAAGCCAGCCATGCAGAAGTTAGCTTTGTATGCTTGTACGGGGACTTGGGCTGTCACCCTGAGTGTAGGGGGAAATTTTACACCAGGGAAGGCAGTCAGCTCTGGGAGGATGGGCTTGTGGGGAAGGGTCAGTGTCACGAGCTAGGACACCAGGAAGAGCCTTCTGCTGGGTCAGCTGGATGTGACAGTGGTTGGACAGAGCCAGCACTTGAACATACAGGGGTGAACCTGAGAGAATTCAAGTGGCTGTAGGACTCGGGGACGAGCTGGGGATGAGCGAAGGGATAAGACGCAAGATGACTTCCTGATTGCTGCTTTGAAATGTGAAGAAAGCTGGCATTACTCAATCAGAGAGGCTTGAGAGGAGGACTTTAGTTCTGCAGACATTTGTTGGAGACTGTGGGGTCACGGGACCTGCTTCCTGCCTTCCATGGGGGGGACATAGCACTGTCCTAGGTGTAGTGAACTCTGGCAACAGCTGGGGAAGGCCTTGTAGACTTGGAGATACTGCTGTAGCACTGTAAAAAATGGCCACGGGAGAGAATGGCGGCTGTTTCTGGCTGGACCAGAGAGTGGAAAGCATTCTGAGCAGCAGGGACAGCTTGAGTAGTGGCTCAGGGAGCAGAATGCTGTGTCTGCCTGGGTGTAGGTTTGTAGAGACGATGCTCAGTTCATTTGGGACATGTGGAGTTTCAGGTGCTCAAGGGACATCCTGGCATATGTCCCGGCTGGCAGGGCTTTGCAGGTTTTGAGTTCTAAGGAACAGTCCTGGCAGGCAGGCTTGGGGGCCACATGACTACAGTTGTACCATCAGTTTGAGATGCTGGGGAGGCAGTAGAGAGCGAAGAGGGCCAAGGCTGGAACTCTAGGGGACCAGAAGTGGGCATCCGGGAGTCTGAGGTAGATGGAGGTGGGCAGGCAAGGAGGCAAAAATGGGTATGGAGTGCTGTGCCAAGAAGGGAGGCTTCAGGGAGGAGATGGCTGCCCAGAGACCCAGAGGCAGGGCTGGTGAGGGTGGCAGGCACTAAGGCAGATGGGGATCAGGAAGGGGAACTGGGATGTAATAGTAGCAAGCTCTGTAAGCCAGGCTGGGGACCCAGTAACTATCCGAGGGGATGGGACTTGGTCCTTCAGGCAGGGACAAGCTTTGGGAGGTTTCAGAGCAGCGGAGTGACCTAACCAGAGTCAGGCGGCAGGAGTGTTGTGGAAGGAGGGGCGAGGCAGGAAGACCACTGGGAACGTAACAGTGGTCCAGTGGGGGACACTGAGGTTTGACCTAGGCCATGCTAAAGAGGGTTCCCTGGGGTGACATCAAAGAGATACAATCGACAGGATTTGCCAAAAGACTGCACAAGTGAGCGAGAATAAAATAATGACCCCGTGGCTTCCCTTGGGTAAGCTGAGTGGGATTGCCATCCAGCTGGAGGGGCCAGGTGGCAGGTTGGTTGAGGGAGAAGCTGATGAGTTAAGATTCAGGTGAGTTTGGAGGGCCCAAAGACCTCCAGTTAAATACACCATCAGCCACCAGGAGAGGCCAGTGCTGGCTGAGAGCCCAGCTGTGTGGCACAGATGGCAGAGCATGGAATCAGATGCCCTCATCCAGGCAGAGCATGTTGGGGAGAAACAGTGGGAGGCCTGCATGGACACAGAAGTAGTTTTGCTGGTGTTTGCTCTTCTGCTGTGATTTTAATTTGATGTGACTCATAAGGAGAGATGACAGAGCAGTGCTGGCCCGAGGGGAACAGGATGGTTGGCTGGCTGATGATGGGCTGGTTGATCTGCACTGCTCCTTGTTGCAGAAAGGACGTGTGGCCGGGGGACATACAGGACAAGGCAGGAGAACGAGGGAAGGAAGGCCAGGTGGAGGTGATTCTCTAACAGCCACCTGGAAACATAACCACTTAGAAAAGGGAAACCTAATTCATCATATAATTTATGGTAATAAAACTCATGAAATTAAAAATTCCTCAGGAGTGTAGCTTTTCTTGGGGTTTTTGCTACATATTGTTCCATAGCTATATGTGACCTTAGCGAGTCTTGTAACCCTTTGGGGCCTCGGTTGTCGGGAAGGTTGGTGAAGGGTCTGTGGGAATCTATGAGCTCAGCGCCACGGGAGTCTGTGTAGGAAGGGCGTGAGTGCCTCCACGCGCCCAGTCCAGCCAGCCATGGGGTTGGCATGCATGGCTAAGGCCAGGCAGCAGCTCCGCTGAGCAGGGTCTTCCCAGGCCGCCCCTCTGGCTGTGGCCAAGCACCCCAGTGAGTCGGCCATCCAGCCAAGGTCACCCGTACTGCTGCCTTTGTGTCGCTGTACAATCTCGTGTTGATCACAGGCCAGCTGAACACACATTCTCTTATTGACCCCCAAGGTGGACCCTGGTTTGGCAGCTCCTGGGTAAAGTTCTGTTTTCACGTTCCTACCAGTGCAGTTGGAATAGTTTCGCCCCAGCAGACTAACATCAGTTAGTTGTGCAGTTTTATTCTGTTCGTGGTACAGGTCTGATGTTTTGCGTTTGAGTGTCCGCATCTTATTTAAAGTAGACTTCTTCTTAATGCTTTCCCCAGGGTGAACCGTATCTGAACACTGCCTACGGGCACATGATCTGCTACTGGGATGGCTCAGCTCACTACCTGATGTACCTGGTGATGGTGGCGGCCATAGCGTGGGAGTAAGTGGTTTGCCCGGCGTGTGCGCCTTTGCTACCGACACGTGGGTATGCAGGGAAAACCCGTGTACAGAGGCCACTACACAAACAGGGGTAGCAGATGGGAACATAAGTTCCAAATGTACAAGTCAGGTGTGCTTTGCTTTCCGTGCACCACTGCCTTTTTGATATGTTCCTGGATGCTCCCCAGCTATGGTGCCAGCTCAGACACACCGACCCCCATTTTCTGTTTCTTTGAAGAACAGTATAACATGCAGGAAATAAAGCCCCACACATTCTACATCAAAACTTCAATCTCATTTCAGTTCAAAGCTGTCCCCCAGTTCAAATGCAGCCCTGCTGTTGGGTGCCTGCACCCAGCTCGCCCTACTCCTCACCTCTCTAACTGGCTCTTCTTGGAGTGTGCGTGTGTCCACAGGATTAAAGGAACAGGGGAGGTCTTATGTGACAGCTGCTGTTTTCTGGGTGCGAGGACCCTTTGTCATGCAATGTTAGCTGGGTCTTATGGGCACTTTGGAGACCTCTATGGTAGGAACCTTTGCATGGCACCTGTCCCTAAGTGAGCAATGCCTTCTGGCTGGATTGGTGACTCCCAGACTCTTGGCGGTTGGCCCGTAGTATCTTTCTACATCCTATTAGGTGCGCTCTGTGGGGAGGGATTCTCCAAGACTGCTCGAGCTCAGCCATGTTCCCAGGCCTCCACTTGGTTCCAGGTTAGAGAATATCATGCATTTCTGCCCCACACAAGGCTCACACACAGCTCTGTCTGCTCTTTCTCCTCATCATGCACTCAAGCACAGCTCCAGCTAGTTCTTGTCTGTCCTCCTGCTGGCAATCTACGTCATCATGATGGTCCGAGTGGGGTCAGCCTCACTGGCTTTGGGGGCAGGAAGCACAATGTCCTCCACTTCTGTTTCCCCCCGCAGAATCTCCTTTTGAATTTCTCATAGCCTCTTACTTAGCACGGACTTGAGTTACTGGGTTATCAGTTGAAGCAACATTCCGTCAGCAGTGAGGATTGGGGTACATGTGTAGCAGCCGCTCCAGGACACGGGGCATGTGTCAGGTATTATCTCCACTTTGGGGCTTTGGCCAAAACTGTTGGCCGAAGTCCATTTTATATGCTGTCACTCATACTTACAATAACTTAGAGTGTCTTCCTTTGAACCTTCTCTGCCCTTTCATGCTTTGAGTTGCGTACATAGTAGAGAAATGCAGGAGTCTGTGCCTGGGATAACCTTATGTTGTAGTTTAGCTGCAGGTCAGTGTAGCAAGTACAATTTCCTATTCAAAAAGAGACAAAAAAGGTTCAGTGGACTCTCACATAAGGGAATGAGGTTTGATCACCAGAGTTCCTTGATTTATTGCTCTTTATTCAATGTTTCAATTTATGTAATTTCCTAATTAGAATAAGAAATAATATTGAGGCTCTTTTACTAATAGTATTCTAAAACAAGTGTACGAAGTCAAGATTTCTTTCTGTTGTTGTTACAGGGAGAGTTACAGAACCATTGGCCTGTATTGGGTTGGATCTATTATCATGAGCATTGTTGTTTTTGTGCCTGGAAACATTGTAGGTAAGAAACTTTATCTTAAAATTCACTTTCCTTTTCTGTAATAATGGGGATTTTTTTTAAATAAAGAAGTTATTTTGGTTGTAACAGAACCAAGAGATTCCAAGCTTATTAAAAAACTGTTTTGTAAATCATTCCTAGTCTCCTCCATAATCTCACCTTCTAAATGTTTTTGAACGGTTGTCAATAATTGCACTGAACAATGAGACAGTCAAGTACCAATGATTCGTAACTTCTTGGAAGGCTCTAGAGAGCCTGACTGTGGCATTTGTGACTACATTTAGTGTGCAGATATTTCGTTCAACTCTTTATTATGTATTACTCCTGACAGCTATGAGAACTTAATAAATATACTTGGAAATTAAGACTCTTGAAGCTTAAAGTAAGAGGTTATATATGTATGCAAGAAATCAGGATATTACATTACATATATTTTTAATACTGTGTATAGGACATGCCTGTTAATAAACATCTAATTGTTTTAAATGACCTTTGTCTTTCTTCATCTCATTAAAGTATTATCTGGTCTTTAGCAAAATTTTACATAATTTGAGATGGGGAGGTATCCTAAATATTATTTGTGTTTAGATGTGCTTGAGGTATACGTTTGACTTTCTCTTTGTTTTTCTCTTCTACACAGGGAAGTATGGAACACGAATATGCCCTGCTTTTTTCTTAAGCATCCCATATACTTGTCTTCCTGTCTGGGCAGGTTTTAGAATCTATAATCAGCCATCAGAAATTTATAATTACCCCTCAAAGGTGATTTTTACTAAGTTTAAACGTAACCTTTTTTCAAGTTCACAGGGCTCACTTATGTCATGGGCCACTGAACTGTGCCTCCGTGGGCATTCAGGGCACCTGGGCTGCTTGTGTGGCATTTGTTGACATTTTAGTTAATGTGGCCAAGATGGTCTGCTCCTGCCTGAATACAGCTGATTTGATTGGCCAAGCTGTACTTGGGCAACTTCCTGTGCCAATGGTCACACTGGCTCTTAGCATCGCATTTGCCTTAGCGTGGGAAAGGAAGTCCAGATTATATGGTATGAGGTTGCAAACGATCTGGATTTTGAGCATCTGCATTTACTGCTCCTCTAAGAGGAGGCTGGAGAGCCGC